>QGMI01001193.1:0-11287 GCA_007821535.1 Lachnellula occidentalis | reverse complement strand
CCCCTTCCCCTCCTCCCTCTTCCCCTTCAAGCCTCTCTCCCCCTTCATCCCCCTCTCCCTGCCTCGCTCCAAATCCCTCACCCCCTCCATCTTCTCCAATACCAGCTCCAGCAACTCTTTCTTGCGGATAACGTCCAGATGGCCCCTGATCTTCGGATCTTCGCGCGCGAAGCGTTCGAGCTCGTCTTGGCGCAGGCCGCGACCGAGGCGGATGTCGAGTTCGCGGGGGAATTGGTAGGTGAATTCGGAGAGGAGTTCGACGTTTAGGAATAGGACGGCTGTGGATACTAATCTGTGAAGGGGGAGGAATAGGGTGTTAGTGAATGGGAATGGAAATGTAATCTGATGTGATGTGGAAGAAGGGGAAGAAGGGAGAGGGTGGAATAATCACTTTGTGGATACGACGTCGAGGAAGATTTCGGGACAGTGGTATTTGTTAATCTTCGTGGCGCATTGTGGGGATTTGAGGGCGCGGAGCCGGAGATTGAGGAGGGTGGCGCGGTCGGAGAGGAAGAGTGCTTCTTTGCCTTTACCGTACGTATTAGTATGTATAAAAATAAGAATGGATGGATTGCGGATGGAAAGACTGAAATAAATACCTTTTTGCAAAAGATCACTGGAAAACCCTCCCGCTCCACTCCGTCCATCTCCTTCAACAACTACATCGCCCTTTCTAGTTTTCTCTACAAATCCCACTACATCCCTCAACTTCTTCTTCCCACCAACAGTATTCTCCACGTTCTTCACCGCTTCTTCGACGGCGCGAAGTTCGTTCTTCAGCACACGTGCTGCGTGTTCGCGTCCTCGTGCCCACTCGCCATCTTCAACGTCAATCTCGAATTTATATGGCTTGATACAGTTCTCCACCTGATCACTGGTGCTATAAAACCGTTCGTTCAGTATCCCAGACGCAGCTTCCGTGATGGCTTGGCGTGCGAAAGGGTGCGTCGCGAATGTGCTATGCGAGATGAGACGGTCGACGTTGGCTTGAATAGCATTCGCTACTACCGTCGTCGCTAATCTTCCGATCCCGAGTTTTGTGAGCGCCGAAACAGAAGCATCAAGTTTACGATGCCAATATAAGGATTCCGGATCCGCTCTTGGCAGGTCGGCAAGGGAATCTGGCTCGGGTGGCGCGGGGTCGAGGGTGGTGATGGGTTTATTCCAGTACCGCTGCGCTAAGAGGTCGAGGACGCGTTGATCGAGTTCTTCTTTCAACATCTCATGCACCTGGGGCCGGCCAAAAGATTCAGTAAATTCTTTGAATGCGTGCTTGAAGCCATCCAGACTTTCAGCTAGGTATGATTCCGCGGAGAGGGGACGGTCATTGTACTGGACTTTGAATTCGTAGGTTGCTTCTTCGAGTTCTTGATGGATTGCGTCGCTGGTAGACTGCAAACTTGAGGCCATGGTGTGTTCGAGGACGTGCATGAGTTTTGTACGCAAGGTGGTGGTACCTACTGCCACCCCGGCTGAGGGACCAAATTCGAGGGGGTGCGCGTTGAAGAAGGCGGACTCGTTTCGGGAGATTAGAGAGGAGATGTTGCCGCTGCCTTTTTTGAAAAGGCTTGTTGATTGGGGAGGGACTCGTGACACTACACCGACATAGCCGAGTCGTAAAGGATATCTTGGGTCTTTGAGAATTGAAGCTCCTCGGGTAGCATCAACGAGATCCATCTTCGTAATGACTCCGATTGTTCGTTCTCCTCTGGGATCAACTCTCCGACTCGATCTTAGAGCGGTAGAATTTGCAAGATCAACGTCTGCTGCTGAGATTGCCAAGATGACATTTGGAGGCTGGATGTATTTATCGCAGAGATCGGCAATCTTCTGCTTCAGCTCTACTGGCTGATCATGTCCAACTACTTGAATGTACCCAGGTAAATCGATAAGTGATAAATCTGGGACGTATGGCGAAGAGATGGTAAGCTGTATAGGATCATCTGACACGCATTCCGAGTCAGGGACGGCCAGGTTGAGTTCCGTCAATGTCCTCTGGATACTTGAAAAGTCTGAAATCTTTCCTAGTCCCAAAGCTGGGAATTCTCCATACTCTGCTTGAGCATCAGGCGTATTGACAAGGGTCAACTCGATGGGTCTCCGTGTAACCATATTCGCCCCTTTTGGCAAGAATTCGTGTCCAACAATAGCTTCTAGAACAGAACTCTTCCCAGATGATTGAGATCCAATGACTACAATTGACGGTAGTGTCAACGCATTCGATTGTCCAACAGTCTGTAGGATACCCCGAATCTCAATCATCTTCCTCGTCAAAACCATCATCTGGTCATCCTTTGCAGCCTCCTCCCCACCCCTAGGGTCTTCCTCATCAGAAGAATCATATCCATACGCAGCTGCAGTTGCGCCTGCCACTCCTGCACCAGCACCCATCCGACTCCGCTTTGGGTCCTCCCCTCCAGGTCCACCACCACCTTCTCCATTCCCAATCTCCTCATGAATCCTGAGTATCTTCTGCAACCACTCTGGTAATTCAACCTGCTCTTTTGTGTTTTCAAATCCCTTCCGAGTCTGATCCACAATATCCTTCGCACCACCGAATAACCCTCCAGCAACGCCAGTGACAGTATCCTTGCCCCGATTAAACACATCCAGTGCATAATTCCCAGCCTCTATAAAATCTCAGCAATCACTTCACATCATTTTACCCTCAAACCATGATTGAGAGTATAGAGATATAACATACGCGTAGCCTGATACTGCACATACGCCAAACCCGTAATAGTGGCCCCAGCAAACAGCGCCGGAACCCTCGCAAACTTCATCAAGATACTCGGAATGACTCTCGCAAACGACGCATTCCTCACTATCACGGCATTCGAAAACCGGATCGTACCCGCGGGCCATATTCGTCTTCTTGTAGCTCGGACACCCGTTTCGGAACGTAGGAGGCTGCCGGCGGAAGAGCTGTGGTAGGAGTGGATGGTGCGCGCTGCTGCTGCTGATGTGCGGGAGGTGGCTCGTTGGGCCAGAGGCAAAAGCCTGGCTGAAAACAGCCGGCTGCTCATAGTTGCCAAGCGGGAGATGGTCTGGAGGGGGAGAGGAGTGTTTTGCTTCTGGCTGCGGAAGTCATGGATTCTGTGGTGGGAGAGAGAAAGATGTTGATATTGACTTGTTAACTTGACTTGAATTGAGCTCGGAGTGACGACGATTATGCCGAGGATGTGGCTGGAGAGGTGGCGCAGAATTATGCAGCAGCCCGGAGATTTTAGGATATACCTGGGTAAGGTAACGGTAACTTACACTAGCGCACCCAAGCAACCTTTAACTTCAACTTCAACTTTCAACTTCAACGACCCATCTATCCTCATCCTACTCCCGTCTCTCCCCACTATTGTATAGAACTTAAAAGAGTGCGTGCATAGTGAGGATACCGCAACTGAAGCCTACTGTACCGCCTCCATAATCTACACTCCTTGCATCATGGACTGGAATGATTACACTCAACATACCGAGAATCACAACTCCCCCGATGCGACGGATGCCGGAGTTTCGTTGCGGTCTCTGCAACAAGGCTTACAGTCGGCGTACGTTGTCTATCTACGTACATACGATCGATCTGTCGTGTAACTAAAGTATTAACGTATCTGACAGGGATCTCCGGGGCCGGCATCGACGTCGCTGTGCCCAAACTTTCGGTCAGGAACGCGCATCCAAGCGCAAGTCTTGTGAGACTTGCACCCAAATGAAGTTCCACTGTTCAATGACCCGCCCAGCTTGTAGTCGATGTGTACAGATGGGCATCGCCTGTCACTATCCCAATCCCAACACGTCTTCAACATCTTCAACACGGGAAGATCAACACATAGGCGCGGAGCATGTGTCGCCCTTGGAAGTAACTCTGGAACCGACATCCACAGGTTTAACCCCCGTTGTCCCCATCTCAGCCATGACCTTGCCTGGGGACGGTAGTAACATCCCTCCCGGGTTGGACGGCATCGCCTGGAGCCCAGCACTCGATAACATCGGTTTTATCCTGATGGAACTGGCTTTCCTGACCCAGAATCAGTCTTCATTGACCATTTACACAGCCAAACGTCCTTCTTTCTTACGCCGCAGGAATAGTCCAAGACACCGCACCAGTCAGATGGCCATTCTCTACTACTTTCGGGGGATTTGCTAGACGTCTCCCTACCAATACTATCCTCTTTGGCGGGCAGTAGTCATCGAGAACCGTCTTCGGGACGCGACGACGTAGAGACCGATGTTACAAATATGCTTGCCAGCTTCCTTTGTTCCAGACTTGTCTCATTTAGCACTGCGAGACACAACCAGTCTATCTCAGGAGCTTCTCGGGATCCTGCGCGAGTATCCGCGAATGATGTTGCAGGCCAACTTCTGGTCCCCCTTCATCCACCATCGTCTCTACTGGTGCTCTAAGGACGGCATGGCTGAGCCCCTCAGTATTGCCCTGGCCTGTGTGTCGGTCTATTCGAGCTCTGTCGAGTCCAGCTTTAAGTTCGTTGAAAATATGATCAACTCGCAACGGGAGCGGCTAGTCCGCGAGTTTCACCTTTACAGCGACCGTCCAGAAACCTGTCTCTCTGCGCTGCATGCTGTTTGCATGTATCAAGTTTTGGGACTCTTCGGGGGGCCGTCGGTAGCCAGCCCTAGATCGGGTCAAATCACGCCCTTCAGAGATGGGAGTGAGCGACGTCGCGAAGACTCCGGCAAGGTCGCAGAACTCCACGGTCCATTTGTACTCAAGGGGAGTACGATATTCTACCGTTCCTCCCCGTTGCCTTGAATCCACCCCACTCATTATTGATCGCGCACAAATGACCAGGCGTCTCTGCAAGCTGCACCAAAAAGCCCTCGGGCAAGAAGAAGTAGGCTGATCCGAGTGGAAATCTGCTGAATCCCTCCGCCGCAACGTCTTCTTCGTCCACATCGTTAATATACTCGCGGCCGAAGCCCGGAAGCTGCACCATGACTACTTTGAGCCGTTGGATGATGTCCTTATTCTACAGATGGCCCAGTACCGGAGTCCATGTGGCGTGCCTGCAGCGATGCGGAATGGCGAGTCGCCCGCTAATACGCTCGCCCGACATCACCTACTCCGTGTACCATCCTGGGTTTACTCGACCTGGGCCGTGCGGAAAGTCTTGACGTCGAGTAGCCTGCAGCCTTTGACAAGGATGGTTTTGGTGTGTCATACAAATCGGCTTAAGTATAACGATGAGGAAAAATGAATGGGCGACACTAGAAGTATAATTCCTCTGTACTATATCTTCCTTATATCCACCTTCAATATAGATTCCTCTATATCTTCTCCTGCATCCTTTTTCATTATATCTTCTTCGATATCCCCTTTACTGTAGATGCCTTTATATCGTATTTCACTATAGCTTTGAGTTCTTCTATATCTTTCTCTATTATATCTTCAAAAGCTTATAGTTCAGCTATACTTGCTATTGTGCTCTCTAACCCATTGTGGGCCAGGATATCTAGTGTCTTATTAGCACAAGATAGAAGATGGAGTTGCGAGTCATTTCGGGTAAATCTTTACTTACTCATACTTTGCGCTACAAGTGAGTGGGTGGCTCGGGGGGAAGTGGACATCACGTGATTGCTGTCTCCGAAGGACATAGCCATGGACGACGCCGTGTGTTGGTGATTTCTAAGGCTGGACCTGTTGACAGAGCTGAAAGTCCTCTCGCGGAACCAAATGGTCGCAACTTATTTCTTTCCACTTACATTTTCCCTCCTCCTGCCTGCACCCTAGGTCTTGTGTTTCTGTTTCTGTCCGTGGTATGGCCTTTGTTTATATAGGCCTTTAATACCAGTCAATCGAGTACTCGTCTTTGTTCATCCGACCTCGACCATTTTAGGGACCCCCGAGTCTGAGCCCTCCCTCCCCGATGCGGAAAATATCGTATCCAGGATCATCAGTGATGACCATGGTGCCATCCGTACCCTGATCGAGAAGCAAGCTTCGGGCAATGTGCACCTCACCCATGTTCCCGTCAGCTGGTGCGAGATGAGCGTCTCTGCCCCAGGTACCGGGCCGTGACTGTCAAGACGCTCCCCCGGGGGCCGGGCGTGCTTGAATACATTTGGCATCGACCAATTCAATGTTGTCAAAAAGCTTAATTTACCAACGGGATTTGGGAAGGCCAAAAGCCGGAATTTCCTGGAAGATTTCACGGGGTTGTGAATCCAGGTGAGATGTTGCTGGTTCTAAGCCGTCTGGGGAAGTGGATGCTCGACTTTCCTGCGCAAGTTGGCGATTCGAACGTCTCTGGAGGTTTATGGGGTACGTTCATCCATCTACTATCATGTCTTCTCTTCCTTGCTTTTACAACTTGCGATGACTGCCGGTACTGGCAGAGGCCGCAGATTCACAGGTAGGTAGTCTGCAGAGACACCCCTTTGCTCTCGTGTAATCCGATTGGGACGGTAGTCCTCGATTCCTCTCAAACATATTCATTGTACCTAGAATTACATGTAAACAGTCCTCACTTCTATTCACCATATAACTGCCTGAGCTGTCTCCACATTGTTTTCCTAGACTTTGCTGTCTTGAAACAGCACTTTCAGCGCCGAACAGTAGATATCTACTTGGTATAAACCCTCTAGGCTTTCCATCAAAATCGAAACTTCCTCCTCACCAATTCCCACACAAACGACAACCCCCTACACATACAAAAACACACACCAAACATCCGGAGAAGGAGAAGCAGACCTCGCAAAAATGTCGAGCCCTCCAAACGACACAAACAACTCCAACAACTCCAACAACCCCTACGAAGCCAAGATGTACCCAGACGTGCATTCAACAAACGCAGCAGTAGTCTGGGTGTGCAGTACCTGCGACACACACAACGAGACAGAGCCCGGTAGTGATCGCCCACGTGCGTTCTTTGCGCATATCTGCTTGGAATGCATGCAGCAGGGCCAGGAGAAGCTGTCGGCATCGACTTCGGCATTGGCATCGAGTGAGTTGTTCGATGCGCCATCCAGTTATACGGTTCCTGGCGCGATCCCTGGCCCATGCCATTGTCGGCTTTGTGTTGTGGTGAATCGTCCGGCGGAGATGGGGATTGGGAGTAGCAGAGAGGCTGGTTATCCGACGCCTGCTGTGCTGGCGGATATGGAGAGGAGGGTGGCTGATATGTCAGCGGCTTTTTCGACTCATTCTGAACTGTCGGTTATACAGCCCCGTGTGTATGATGGGCTACCTGATATGACTCCTGTGGCTGATGAACCAGCCGATTCGGATTCCGGTGATCTGTCGAACTCGGTGATGTCTGATGCACCATCGACTTGTTCAGCCGAGATGTCTCGGTATCATGCATCAGGACTTTCGATGAGTTATAGGAGAGGGGATGACTACTGGGGCGTTGGTTCCGTCAACACTAGAGAGGATGACCGCTGGGACATTGAATCCGTCGACAAGACCAATGATCAGACGGAGTCGGAGACGATGGAGGAGCTACGATCCGTCATCCTAGGCCTCGAGAACGAGTTGCAGAGCGCAAAGGTGCGTGAAAATGCTCTTAGAATGGAGAACGCAGAGCTCTCAGAGTCCAATGCGGACCTGGGCAATGGTACAGGACGCTCTGAGATTGGGCGTACGAAGGCTGAATTTCTCGAGGAAAATTTCATGCTAAAGTCCCTCAACAGATACCTCAAGGCCGACGGGGAGAGCGCAGAGGCGAGGAAAGCTGTTCTTGAGAACGAGAACGAATATCTCAAACAGATGATTGATGGCCTCAAGAACAAGGCTGATGAGACTCGAGAGACATGCATCCATCTCCAAGAAGAGCTTGAGTGGGTGCTCATGGACTCCCCGGAAGACTCGGCGGCTCACAATCCCGATGTGGAGCGTCGTCACAAGGAGCAGACTGATGACATTGCCAGCATCATTGGATTGCTTGATGACATGCTAGTTGATGTGAAAGATGAACCGGAGAGTCCTGAGGCTGATCAATCGTACGCTTCGTACCTAGAAAGTATCGACTTATACTCAGCCGAGGCCGATGACAGACCAGGTCAGTGAGCAAGGCCATGCATGGGGTGATGATGATCTTTCATTTGTCCGAAGCACCAAATTGTGAGTTCCTTGCTTTCTCTGGGTAGGTCTTGCGCGGAGTTTGTTTCTTTTTTTTGGGATGGTTCTTACAAAGAGAGAACACAATCACTGATCAAGAAAACAAAAAAACAACAAAAAAACTTGGGCAGGCCTAGGATTTCATACACAAAGAACACAGAACAGACTCTCATTAATACAAGAATTGACACAACACCTCCGATTTCAGCACTGTGACTTGATATGATAATTGCAACGTGAAACAGTGCGCTAAAGTGAACCAGCCCAGAACTTCGGAAAACAATGAGCTGCCTCCATATGAAATGAAAATACGGAATGATTTTGACAGCACCAAAGAAAACAACGTAGACTGCTTATCAAGTAACAAAGCACCAATCTCTAACAACACAGCCGTGAGACTGCCCAGCATCAAGAACCAATTAACTTGGACCGCGCTCCAACTTCAACGGAACGAAGAGTATAATAAAAGACTGGGCAGGGATCTGGTGAGTATTTCAAGTAGAAAAGCCAATCCAACATTCCGAATCGTTTGAACTGAACAGACGTATCGATTCCTGCTGTTCTACTTTTGCTGTCAGTACTACTACTGTGTGTGTATTGGAATGAAGAAGTTGACGTTGAGTTTGAGCCACATTGAGCGTACTCAGATGTGCGCTACCACGCGGCTTTGGGTGGATACTTCAGAACGGCTTCGACGCTAACGATTTCACCCATTACCAATGCTTCATTCACATCAATCATCTTGCGACCTTCAACATCCACCTTGTCGTATATCGACCGACTATATTGTCTCCAAATGCGTCTATACGGGATCGGGGCAAAGGGATAGCCGAAACTACAAATACAGCTCAAAACCTGTCGGCTCCGATGACATATCAAGTTCAATTCGTTCCTTCAGCCGTGAAATGGTACATGAATACTGCATGGCTATGGTAGTGAGTGGGAAAAGAGAAGCATCCGCGGGGAGAAAATGTCTCGATTGCCAACCTCTGGTTTCGACCTCGGAGCTGTATGCTGGCTGGGGTCCAAGAGCTTCGACAAAGTAATGGTTCTCGTCTTCTCACAACAGGATCCGGTCTCAAAGAATGCGTGTGATTTTCGTCCTTACTGAAGTGTAGCCACCCAATGGTTTAGCCTGGATCGCTGTCTCTTTCAATCAGCGCAACTCTTTCTTCCGAAATTTTACGAGAAAGCGAGCTTGCAACTTGCAACAAAGAAGGTCGATGTCTTCAAGTGGGCACCAGTTTTCTTTCTGTCCAATTGCTGTTTCCATCTGTTTTAGCCTGACCCTTCAACTTTGCTGATTGCTTTGTGATCAGCCGATTCTGTCCATCTCTCAACCTCACACTATGCGTGGATCACCGTGACCCTCTTTTGCCCGATTATCATACTCTTTTCAATAATCGTGCACCCAAGAGGAAGCCCCACTAAAACTAGCCTGACTTCTTATATCGATGTTAGTTGTGCAGGCGACGGACGATGAGATTTTGGCTATGATGAATACCGGGTATTGGACATAGGTTATGAAGGTAGGATTCTGTTTTTAAGCCTTATGTATTGAGCCATGAACACCTGTTTGTCAAGTGAATATATTTGATCCCAATATTCCATTGAAGCATCATAGCCATGATCTATCTTTTTCGCCTAGAGAGCTTACCTATTGAAAGTTCAAACTTATGCTGGTTCAGTTCATTCGCTTTAATATTATGCAGATATCCCAGAATTAATTCAATGGCTTTTTGAAATTTCACTTGTCCGAGAAATAGCCCTAGCTCAAATGTACCCTTTTTAGTAGCACATTTCTTTTCAAGTTGAGGACCTCTATTTGATTTAGCAATTTATACACATAACACCACCTTATTCCTCTCTATAACAAATCCAGGGATACGATGTCAACTGCAAGGCCAGATGATTCAGCCTACGGAATCTTTGTTAGATCAAGACACATGCAGAACTTCATTTTTAGATTTTGCATTGCATTGCACTCAAGCTCGCTCTATTATCTATTATCCATTCCTTTCCTATCCCATTCTTTCCAAAACATATGCCTAAACCCCATTACCATCCCGGTACACCCTCCCCCGTTCTCGGATCAGCTCTGAAGCCCTCCCCCATGTCCTCTCAAAAACCTGCTCCACATTAACAACATCAAGCTCAACCTCCTCGCGGTAAAACGCCCAGCACTCTTTTAAATCCCATACAATGCGCTCCCACTCCCCACAACTCTCCTCTGCTCTTCTGCGTTCTCCATCCCCATCGGGATTTTTGTTTCCATTTCCAAGACTATCTAGCACTGCAGCCTCGCACCGCTGCAACACACCAGCCTTCTCAATCGCATCCTCAAGGCATTTCGAAAATTCATTATCATCATCTCCCTCATCATCGTCCGAACCAGAACACACCCCGGGTCCGGGGCCCCTTCTCACACCCCCCCTCTCAAACCCCCAAATCGTCCTCCCCAGCTCCCCCAACGCCCTGCGCATCAACTCCCCAACTCTCCCCCCTACCTCCACATTCCCCAACTCCCTCGCCTCCTGCAGCTGCCGCTCAAACAGCCGTACCTGCTCCCGATACATATGCCGCGCCTGTTCGTACTGCTCCCTCTCTACAAGTCTTATCTGCTTACAACCTGGACACAAGCCCGGTGTGTGTTGTTGCAATGCTGCGATGGCGGAGTCTGTGTCTGCGTCTGTGCTGGGTGTGGAGAAAGGAGGTGGGGGCGAGAAGATGTAATCGGGGATTCCTTGGAGGAGTTTGTGGCCGCAGTGGAAGACCCAGATTGTGTTGTTTGACGAGGTGTGGCGATGGCGGCGTGGTGGCTTGCTTCTTGTTTCATGTTTAGGTGGTCTGGCAGTAGGAGTGCGGGTGGTTTTTGGGGTGTGCGGTTGTGGTTGTGCATGTGGTGACAAAGGGGGTTCAGTGTCTGGTGCTGGAACTAAAGGGGATGGTTTGTGGCCGGGTAGTCTAGAGGACGATGATGGAGATGGCGTTGGCGAGGTGTTGAGGCTGGATGAAGCGGGTGTGGGGGAGCGTGAGGAGGACGTTAGTGATGGGGTGAGGGTTTGCCTGCTAAATCTGCTGCCCATGCTGGCTCTTGATCCGTGGCTCGTTGAGGGCGAGGGTGACCCGAAACTTATCTCCTGGATGGAAGTGCAGAACGTGGAGACACTGGATGAAGAAGGCTGTGGGATGTGGGTTGTGGCTCTGAGAGATGGG
>QGMI01001192.1:0-11311 GCA_007821535.1 Lachnellula occidentalis | reverse complement strand
GTATTTAAAATAAGTAAGTTATTTTATAAAAGATAAATATTATAAGATTATAATATACTATTATATAATAAATAGTTAGATACGTATACTAGAAGAAGCCTTATAAAATAAGGTTTCTCTATTTACTTAAAATACTATCTATCTTTTAATATATTTATTATAACCTTTTATTATTTTACTTATTAATTATAAGTATTCTATAAGTTAGATTCTAGCTATAGAGTTTATTATTATATTACCTTTTAATAGTACTCTTTTAAGAAGCTAAGAATATATACTTAGTTCTCTTTTAAACTATCTCTTAGATCCGACCTTATAGCTTAGAGAAAAGGTTAGTATTCTTATAAGAATTCTTTAACTAATTGTATACTATAAATGCTAAACTATATCTAGCTTTTAGTATAAGATAAAGTATTAGAAGATATTCTATCTTTTAATACTAATTATTACCTTTAATATAAGTAAGATATAATAAGCAAATCTAGTAAACTATATCAAGTTAACTTCTATAGATTCTACTTCCTAGTAGGTAAAATTTAAGATATTAGCCTTAGTAGGCATCTTTTTCATTTTCTAGTTAATCTTTTCTTTAGTAAAGCTTTTATCTAGTATTCTTTTATCTATTAGACCTAATCCTAAAATGAGATTTCTAATATTAATACCTAATTCTAGTAGTCTAATAAGCATTCTTATCTAAGCTTTAAATAAGGATTCTTCTATAATCCTAGTACATTTTAGTACTTTTTATACTTTAGCTTATTTTATAGTATAAGTTGCTTTAGAACCTTTTATCTAGTTATCTCTTTTATTATCTACTATCTATATATCAGATAAGTTATTTACTTTCTTATTTCTTATAAAACGTTTTACTTTTCTAAGTTTAGTAGATACTACTACTAGCTTAGGTTTTACTAGCTATAGCCTATTATCTAGTATATTAATAATAATACTATTTTATAGATTAAGCTTAAGCTTAGATAATTTTATTCTAGCTAGCTATACCTACTCTTATAGCTTCTTTTAGACTATCTTACTTAGCTTTTAAAGCTTTTTCTTTTAAATCGTTTTACCTAAAACTAGCTCTACTACTACTCTTCTTTCTATTAAGAGATTCTAGTTTTTTATATTACTTTTATTTATTAAGATCTATATTTCTAGTACTTTTCTAGTTTTAGGAATCTCTTAGGCTTTAATATTTAGAATCCTTATTATAACTTCTTTACTAAATAGTACTATTTAAGCTATCTTCTAAGTATTTATAATACTACTTATATACTTATTTTCTATACCTAATCTTACTAGTATCTAATAGCATTATACTTAATTAAAATTAAACTAAATAAGCTTTAACTTAGCTTTATCTTTAAGATATAGTCTAAGATATATTTCTATTATATTAGAAATATTACTAGAATCTTTTCACTTCTTATAAACGATTTCTAATCTATAGAATACCTAATAGTCCTAGTATTAGTTCTACTATTAATACTTTAGCTAGAGTTGCATTTCTAATAAAACTTTATTTAGATACTAGTAGTATTCTATAAAGTCCGATTTTCATATATAGTCTACTTATACTAGTACTAATAGTATATTAGATATGCCTTTCTTAAAAGTATTAAGTAAAAGCTTATTAATTTCAACTATTATAAGCTACTTTTAGATTTAGTTTATAATTATTTATTTAATATAGAGCGATTTTAGTCTATCTATAATATTATCTAGCTTTTAACTAGTAATATAGTCTATTAACTAGCTTTATATTTATCTATCTTCTTAAAATATATTATAAAGTAGTACTAGACCCTTTAGGGTTTCTAGTTCTTTAGGTTAATATAGAATAGATTAGACTAGTAAGTAAATCAAGGCTGCCTTCTTATTTAACTAATATAGTAATATTACTATTAATTACTTATTTAGATATTAACTAATTTCTTTAATACTAGTAATATCCTTTTTAATATAATCGTATACCTATTTAAATTCTTATATATATTTTGAACTATATTTAGATTCTTTATAAGTATACTTTATTACTTTATCTTAAAGGTTTTATAAGAGTCTTTAGAAGAACTTTATTATTATTTAGTAGTTAGTTAATCTAACTTCTTAAAGTAATCTTATAATTATATTATTAAATTCCTAGTAGTAAGTCTAGATCTATATCTTCGAAATAGTCTCTATTATTCCTTAAAAGGTTTAAATAATTTAGTTTAAATAACTAATTATAAACTTTATCTAATTAGTATTACTAGCTTAATGCTTTTTATAAAGGATTCCTTAAAAGGTTTAAATGACTTAGTCTAGATAGCTAATAGTATACTTTATCTAATTAGTATTACTAGCTTAATACTTTTTATAAAAGATTTCCTAAAAGTTTTTCTAGCTCTTTATTATCTTACCACTGGAGGCTTATTGATCCCCCCTCTAGTGTAGATATAGACAGTATTTATCACGTCACACGTCGGCTTCGCCGTCTTATCTAGTCCCTTGAACTGGTTTTGGTACTGTCCTGCTAGAGTAAAGAGAAGGCTTCCGTCAGGTGTAAAGGTCAATCTGCGAAAGAAGGACTTGAGCGTGTCGTTCGCGTAGATGTTTGCATTTTTCACTCCAAGCCTAACAAACGGTCCCGGGGACGCTTCTGCTTTCTAACGAAGTACAGCCTATCAATCCTGTCCCGTGCGATTTATGCGAGTAGGAGTAAATCTCGTCAATCTCCGGGATAGAGAGCAATGGTAGGCTTCCGCACTATTGAACCCTTTAGACCCCGAACAAAAGGTCTATCTAAGCTGGCGAAGAGAATCTTTGAACGTGTGATCTGAGCGTACTAAGGCACAAGTGTATTCGAATGCTCCACCAAAGGCTATATTTCCTCGATAAGTTGCGGCTCTTCCATTGTTGTTCCAGGACTCAGTTCAAGGAGTAATGCCGGCTGGAACTTATTGGTGCTAATCACCAACGCCCCAGAAATAAGAGGATGTCCAGACACATGAGTCTCGAATAAGACTGAATTGATTTTGTGACTATTTGCCAGCATAATGAAATCATCCATGCGTCCGTGATACCTCCAGAGCTATATATGCCGGACCGTTGCAAATGATGCCAGTAATGTGATGTGACAAAAGAAATAAGATATGGTATAAAGAGAAGCAAAATGTGCAATGTATCATATCCCTCGTGAAGATGAAGGACTCGCCATAGAAGATGTGCGAGAGTGGTGACGGCCACATGCGATGAGCAAAGACGGGGGAATTGGAGAGGACGCCATAGCCTGGGTAGATGGCATCTATGTTGTGTTTCTTGACGAGGGACACGAGTTCCGCGATGTCTAGATATGCATATGGGGATGTGAGTTGGATGCAATGCATTGAGTTGATGGTGTGGGATGTGTCGTTTGTGGTGTAGATTTAGTATGTGTCGATGTCTAGTTCTCGTGAGGTGGATATGATTCATTTGAGTTTGCTGGCTGACTGACTGTACTTGCATTTGCTTACTCGATATGGATAGATTCATCAAGTCAGAGAAGACCTAGAGGTAGGTATATATCTACCCCCTCACCACATTCCGCCTACATCCTTTGCCCACATGCCCCACTTTCTCCTCCACCAACTTGATATCTTCTCGCATGCGCAAGATCGTCTCGGCTGTCCCGAGCAGCTCGCGGTAGAAACTGCCGACTAGGGTTCGTAGACGCGCGGATTTCTCATCGAGGGAAGTCGTGAGGGTGCGGTAGAAGGTGCGGATTTGGAGGAGGGGGTCCTGGTTTTGTAGGATGAGGAACAAACAAGTCTCCACTTCGCCATTCTTGGACAGCTGGAAAATTGTGAGATAATAAGCGATGCCTAAGAAACTTGGGCTCTTAACGGAGAACCAACTCAAAGGTTCCTTCAACCGAAAGCTGCATATCAACCTCTTCAGAAGGATTCTATTCCATGTAAGACCATTCGCCTTTCTAAGGAACCAGCAGTTGAATCTGTCCCGTTTCTGCTAAGCCATACATTTGACAAACGTCTGTGGCTTGACAGAGTTTATCGCCCACTGCTAGAGGCAAGGGGCCACCGCCATGGAGGATGAAATTCAGCTGCTTGGCCTGTCCCATATAGTTGTGCCCAAGCAAAAGATTACATCACGAATCGCACTGGTGTCCTGACAAATTCCGTCTCCAAGCTCATAGGCTGAAAAAAGCTTCCCTCCTCTCTCCGCAGCAATCTAGAAAATTCTACACTTGTAGGTCTCTCTCTCTTGCCTTCTGACTGGCCTGAGTTCAAACTTATCTTCCCCGATGGCTACGGTGGCTACTTCACCGACTTCCTAGCTGATGAACCTCTTAATGGAAAGAACTACGCTAGTGTAGGGGTTGGAATGCAAGCTACATTTAGTCGAGGATTTATCAGCATCAACAGTTCTGATAGCGCCATCAATCCAATCGTTAGCCCTAACTTACTTGGCGATGAGCGAGATGTCGATATTGCTGTCTAGGCATTCAGACGAATCAGACAGATCACGAACACGACTGCATTACAAAATATCACCATCGGGCAAGAAGCTTTCCCAGGCTTGCAAGTGCAAATAGATGACGAGATCAAGGGGTGGTTGATAAAGGCGTCAAACACCCTTTATCATGTTTCGTGTACAAACTCAACGGGAAAAACGAACGACGCTATGGCGGTGATGAAATCCCCGGCGGCGTTATGTCCAAACGCAACCTCTAGCGAACCATCATGGAGTGGGATCCGTCGACCAACTGGAACGAGCAGTCGGTAGCGGCGGCTCTTGACTAGGAACCCTGAAATTTTGCATTCAATTTGCGCTGGTCCGGTGATTTCAGATCCTTGGGGAGAAGTACGGACGTGGCCAATCGCTTCAACGCAGGATAGCAGGACCGGTACTACTTTCATCTTGCTCTTCTCGCCCTCAGCAGGTGGGTAGACACCAAGCGGGATTTCGGTTGAGGTTTGCGTACCAAGCGATGAACTATCGGATACTTGGAGTAACACATCGAGGGGCGCTGGCAACTGATGGCATCCTGTCCGTATAGTCTCGCTCGAGGCCGAATAGACAGGCTGTGTCTCCCGCTGTGTATCGCATCACCTCTCCGGAAGCTCTCTCTATTCCAGCACCCCCCATGTATGTTCCGTGAAGTATTCGTGGCCTATGGTCTTTGCACTCAGCCAGTCACGATACTCTTCATTCTCTATCAACTGCCTTCCTTCAATTTGGACGCATCGTTTCAATGACTAGAGCCTGTATCGAGGACCACATCTCATTGCACCTTCCATTAGCTGCACATCCAAGACTTTGCTAAGGCGAATTCATTCGCAGGCTAGAATATTTAGGGTGAAGGGATTGAGAGTTGTGGATGCGTCGATTTTCCCGTTTTTGCCTCTTGCGGGCAGAGTCTTGCGTGTAAGTGGTGCCCTCGCAGACTAATAGAGGGAGAAAATTAACCGACTGTAGATGTATTGTTGGCATACTCTTGTGTCCCCTTGTAGACCTCGTTCTCGACAATAAAGGCTGCAGGAAGATCTAGAGCAATTAGTAAACATTCGGTCTTGGCTGGCTAAGTAGCATACCTTTGAGCTTGGGATTGAGGGCTGTATAGGGGATGATACCAGCGGCTTGCTTGAGCGACACTATGTTTTGTAGAGAAGGGGCTTGCCTGTTTATTCGCAGATTAGCACGGTAGAGCTTAGACGCGTAATAGGGAATCATTACCATTATTTCGTGCAATAGCAATTGCGAATGCCTCCCCAAAGTAGGCTTGGTCGATGGCAGAGTTGGCAAGCAGCTTATTCTCGAGTGTAACTTGAAACTGTCAGTAATGAAATCTAAGCCTTGACCATTGCAGAACTTACCTCTAGGATAAGCAACCAGAACAGCGATACCCCTACCCTTCAAGCGATTAGCAAGACCGCGAGTACTATATTGCTTCTACACTACCCTTTTCACTTCTCTAGCTTCCACTCTACAACCATAACTGAAGCATTACTGATTGTTAATAACATAGACATCTTCCGGCAATTAGAATCATATCTTTAGGACAAAGGTAAAGAATTCTAGGTAAGTCTAGCAAAGATACTTAGTATATTTATTTTACCCTATATTCGCGCGCCAAAGGAGGAGCGCGTACTGACCGAATTCAAGGAGTCGGTAGTCTAGGTCTAGAATAGCATAGGCCGGCTAAACACCGTTAACGCGGACGGCACGTCCAATACCGACTATATAAAATCGCTTCCTAGGCGCACCAGGTTAACCATGTCTGTGTTCCGAACTGTGTATTTAAGTAGCAGGAGCTAGAAGCCGAGGGTACAAGTAGAAGTAGAAATATAGGTGGAGGTGCAGGTGGAGATATAGGGGAGAGGAGCTCGGGAGAAAGGGGAGGCTTTTTGATTTGGAATAGCTAGGCGCTAATAGAGGGTAAAGAGCTAACGATTGATTATGGGCATAAAAGTAGGGTGAAAAGGGCGTTAAGGAGCTAGTATAGCTTTGTTTGTACATGTGGTGGTTGTATAGAGTGCCAAGCAGTTAGGCATATTTGGCCTGACCATAGGCTACCTATCTAATATATGTTTTACTATTCTACAGAACACATGTCAGTGCTTGCCTCGAACAGGAAGGAATAGATGTACCTTGAAGTTGATATCATCGAAAGCGATATCGGCTATTTAGTAACCAAGACTACCTACATTCAGAACCAAATCACCAGATAATACAATACCGTCCTTGATCAACAGGTTCGTCAGAAGGAAGTAACCGAGGTAGTTGGCTGCAAACTAGCTCTTAATACCCTGCACGAATAAATCTAGACCTATTTGCACGCTCATAAGAGCTTGGCACTTGATGCTATCGCTTTAAAGTACAACTTTAACTACATTCAGCGGCACCTTAAAGATGTGGCATCGTGCTCGAATCGCTACACCAATTTGGTCAGAGAGCTTGTTAGCTATTGCTTGAGTCTACTCGGCTGTTTTAGACTATTCGTGCGACTTCTTTGCTGCTTCAACAAGCACGGAACGAATGCTCGCTAGATCCTTAAGTCGTTGTTAGAGGAGTTCCTCACAAATAGAGGGGCTTAACTAACATTTTCTTCAGAGCGAACCAAGAGTAGCGTACTGCTCGAACTATAAGGAGTTGACGTCCTCGGGCAGAAGAAACTCCCTCGTAGCTATAACTCTGGCATTATTGATAAGAATATCGATATGCTTTATGATAGTCTTGATCTTCTTAACAGCCTTGCGGACGGACTTATTGCTCAGAAGGCTAAGCTCGACAAATCTGACTTCGACAGCGGGATTGGACTTCTTGATCTCATCGATGACAGGCATGATCTTGGTCTTATTACTACTAGCGAGGATAAGGAGCTTCAGGGAAGCGGAGGCAAGAGAGATAGCAGTTAGGGCGCCGATTCCACTTTAACTAGGACCTGTAATCAGAACTAAAAGGGCGTTAGTTCTTCTGCTACTTGCTTAGCTTAGGCGATTCAAGGAGGAGCTTCTTATAGGTTTTGCCCTCTGCCTCGCTCTTAAAGGCGTTCAAGACATAAGCATCAGTGGTATTGATATCAAACGAAGTTATATTGAGAGTTAGATTTCATTACTGAGGTAGTAGAAGTAGTAGCAAGAAGAAGGACAGTTGGAAAGGATTATAGCGAGTCGGAGAGTTGAAAAACCAACGAGGCTGTGCAAGTGTAATAACAGTTGATTGGTCCGGGTAAGGCGCAGAGGTGTAAAGGGGTCGTCCAACGTCGTATAAGGTTGAATAACTGCAACGCCGTCGCACTGTCAATTAAGGAGTAGATAAACACGGCAGTTCTGATTCGAGGTAGAACGTCGGCAAGGTGTTGATGTATTTGAGAGCTAGGGGCGATTGGATGGGGCAAGGGTAGAAGGGATAGCTTGAGGAAGGGTTAAGAACGGATAAGGGTTCGTAGCAGAGGTTGTTTGTCTACGAGTCGTCTCTCGTGTGACAGTCGATAGTGGAGGGACGGGTAGAGGCTCCTTTAGGCGGAATGTAGATGCCCTCCGACGAGGATCTCGAATTAGGATAGATGTTGAAGGTGGGGATGAGGAGGAAAGTAGGGATAAGGATAATAGAGAGGGTAGGGGAGAGGATGAGGATAAGTATGAAAATGCAGGTGATAAGCAGTTGCGACGCGAGTCCACGTGCATGTGCATGTGCCGTAGGCGCTCATAGATATCAGCCAGTGACAATCAATATACAGATAGGGGGAGAAAGAGGGGTATCAAGAGAGTTTGAGTTTAGGGCAATCCAAATCATTTCTGAATAGATCGATTCAAATACAGCATCCTGAGACCTGCTCCTTGAAACTTCAATCCGCACAATCCAGGACAATATAGCTCTCGTGAGCAAGAAAGAAAGGATTATGGGAATTTCACGAACATTCCGAGAGCGACTTCTACCTCAAATCGTGGACCAGTATGCACTCGACTGCCCAAATAGAGTCTTCGGCCGTTACCCCATCTTAAACGATATATCTCTAGACTATCGCGAAGTTACAATAGCGCAGTTAGCATCCGCTGTGAATTTCCTGGCCTAGTAGATCAAGAAGATGATTGGCAACTCGAATGATTTCGAGACTGTGTCTTTTAGACCCCTGCCCCTTGCGGTGCTGACTATGTAGGTCTTGCTCCCTAGAACTCGTAACTCGGTATTGCAAATCACAATTCTCTTACACCCTGCAGCCTGTACGAAGATGTTTCACTCTATAGAAATGGCTGCCACTATGCTTAGGTTTGAAACGAACTTAGAGAATCTAACGATAGAGAACATTTTAGCATCAAAATCACCTCGGTTTCCTTATAAGAAGGCATTCTTAGATGCCGAGAATATTCCAATCGTAGTTATTTATTCTTCTAGAACAACTAGTCAGTATTCACGCTCGAACTGCTACTTGTTTTCTAACCTTAATAGGAGATCCTAAGATTAGTATCATGACACATATAATAGTATCGGTAATAGATAATAATCAATTTGTTCCTTGTCCTAGAGGAGGAAGCTACAGAATGGTGCTTAGTTCAACTTTGAGGGTAGTAGTAGATTCTGCTCCTGCTCCCCTCCTTACTATATGAGAAGTTCTTTCGAATTGAAGTAAGACCGTCGACTAATAAGTTGTCTACAGCTCGTAGGACTACAAGCTTGCTTGATCCTTCTAATCTTTTCTAATAGTACAAGCATTATCTTAGAACCACTACAGGTACTACCAATTGGCCAACTTATAGTAGAGATTATCAAAGAGCAAAAACAATTTGTTCGTGCCTTTTATGTGCCCCCTTCAATGATAGATCAATAGGCTTAGATTTCTAGTATAGTAGGGCCTAGACCTAAACTAAAAGCAAGTGAGGAAGCTAAGGGCTAGAGAGTTTGGCAGAAGTGAGTGTATTTGCAACTAAAGTATAGTGCAGAGCACTAAGCGAGGCGCGCAGCCCTATATATACAGGTCCATATCACGTGCCTAATCACCTGACCAAAATCCCTTCGTCCGAAATCCAGCGTCTCAATCCGGTATGTAGGTCAGACGGACGTCCGCCGCAGCTCGTGTAGACCTAAGCTATATCTCTTTATTAAATTACGACGCCTACTAATAGTATTTGATAGATAATATTTTCACTGCTTTATATATAGTGATCATATAGTAAGCATTTATTAATTGTTTAATTTATAGTAGATAAATGAGTATATATAACTTATACTATTATAGAAGGTTATTTAAATGAATTAAATTATGATATATAGCAAATTTGATTTATAAGTTATTATATTACTAAGGAAGAATATTACTTAGCTAGACTATAGTATCATTCTTATATTACGCCCTTTTAAAACCCTCAAATTAAATCTCTAGAAACAGCTAGTAAACATTTAGTAAATGCTTATTTAAGTATACTTCTTATTAATAAGAGGAGCATTAGTATAATAGTTTAAAGGTTTATGAAAATGTAGTAAAACTTTACATATACTATTATCTTCTTATATGCCTTTAGTATCTTTAGGAGGACATCCTATAAACATTTAGTAAATAATTACTAGATAGTTATATAAGACTTACTAGTACTATTAGTCGTATAGATCTTGCACTTGTTACTCCTATTCATACTAATTTAATCCTTTATAGTACTAGCAATAAGCTATAAATAGTTAGTAAATAGATATTAAGTATTATAGAAAGCTTATAAAAAGACTTACCTCTTATTTGCCTTTATACTTAATAAGTAGGGTCTTTAACTTTCTAGTCGCACTAGCTTGCTTTATTTATAATATAAACACTTAGTAAACATATACTAAGCAGTTATTTAGTTAGGGATAGGAGACTTATTTAAATAGCTTTAATCTTTAACTTAATCTTCTTATAATACGTCTTAGCTATAAAGGAATTGCCTTTCTTAAGTGTCATAATGTTATCTATATTATCTTAGTATATTATAAGCTATAAACATTTATTAAATGATTACTATATAGTTAAAAGAGGACTACTTACTATTTCTAAGTAGTTATTATAATCGCATATCATAGTAGCTAATATAGCCTTACCTTTCTTTTTATACATCTATAAACAGTTAGTAAATAATTACTAGGTAGTTAATATAAGACTTATAATAATTAGGGGACCTGCTAGGCTAGTAAGGGGTATAAAGCTCTTATTCTAGTAGGCCTTATTAGGCTTAATAATAGACTTAAAGAGGTTCGCGTAATAGTAGACTAAGTTAGTCTTATTAAAAGGATACTATAAACATTTAGTAAATAGTTACTAGGTGGTTTATAGTAAGCTTATAGTTAAACTATAAAGGTTTCTTATATTATCTACTAGCATATGATAAAAGACCTTGCTATAAGGTATAATATATTAATTAGGCTTACCTTTATCTCTAGGTATCTATAGTAAATACTTAGTAAACATTTACTACCTAGTTAGAAAAGGATTACTTATAATATCCTAAGGCTTAATACCTGCTAGGTGAGAAGTCTTATAGTAGTATATATTAGCAAGTTTAGTATTAGTACCTATACTAGGGAATTAGGATGCTATTATTAAAGGATATTAGTAAATACTTAATAAATGATTATAAGTTAATTAGAAGAGGTTTATTAGGCAGGTACTAACTACTTTATAAATAATTAGTAGAGATTTTTTTTTAGGGCGTTTAGAAATTTAACTTATAATATAAGTTAGATTTAGAAGAAAGTTGAAATTATCGCGATCTAAGAATCTTTAAGAGACTATATGCTAGGGTTTACGCTAGAATCTTTAAGTAAGAATATCTACCTTATCACTTTAGTCTTATTCTCTAGATAG
>QGMI01001191.1:0-11324 GCA_007821535.1 Lachnellula occidentalis | reverse complement strand
TATACTAACTAAGTAGTAAAGGGGGCTATAAACCTAGCGCTAGCATTATGTAGAGCTAATTAAAGAGTATATTATTTTTATTATTAATTATAGGTTTTACTAGATAAAAGCCTAGCGACTTATAGCTACTATAAGCTTTAGGCGAATACTAAGTCGCTCGGCGAAAAATCTTTGCCTAAGCCCCCATTTTTGCCACTTTTATGGGGCTCTAGCTTACTAAGCGCCCGGCTCGGAACGCCCTTTCAGTTGTAGGGGCTAGTTTTAAAGATACACTTTTCAACAGTGCCAACCTGGTTTGCCCAATCAAGTGGCTCACTGGCTCGGAGTATTTAGATCTAGCAGATCTCCGTTCATCACCTTATTTCCTCACTGTGGAAAAATGGGGGCGAGATTTGCTATTCGGCGGCACGGGGTAAGAGTAGAAGATCATCCAAAAGTGGGATCACTAGGATGAGGCACAGGTGGCGCAACGAAGCTACCTTACATAGGTACCTATGGTGCAGGTAGGCAACTTGGTAACTTAGGGCCTGTTCGGCCACGTGGCGATACCGTTACCTTAATGTGGGTAATAAACGCCCTTTGCCCCTTCATATAACCTTATTATAAGTTAAGCTTCCTTCTACGATTGTTTCTAAGTTATGTTGTTAGTTTATTATAAGGAAAGCGTATCAAGCTTTCTGGGAGCCATTATTCATCCTACTAATATTTATCATATAAGTATATTAAGGCTTAAGCTTAAAAGGTTAAGAATTAGCAAGGTTTGAAGTGGAACTACCTATAAACAGGTGATACTTCTAATGGCACAAAATTGTAGATAGGGCCAAACACTAATTCCTTCACCAAAACTAATAGTAATTAACGAAAAGAAGATATTGATTTAACGGGAAGCAATCTCCCCCAATTACCCCGATCTCGCTCTAAGGGAATCGACGTGGCCAAACAGGCCCTAAACACTCAATCTAGTGTCTTATGATATTGAGTGTGAGTATCAGATATGGCAACGTACTTTGGGTTTTCATTCCTCATCAAACACCTTGTCAAATTCCCTTCTCCTCCTCCCCACAGCGCAAACCTCCTTTCTTTCCACCTCTGGGTCCACTCTCTCCAGCAGCCTCACCACCCACCAATGCCTATCTCCCGGATGAACATCACATCGCAACACAAGAGTCTCCCAATCCCTCTTCCACGCATCCCAATTGACCATCTCGGGGTCCATTTCCACAAACATCCTGCTCGCGCTACTGACATCTGGCTGCGGGAAGAAATACCGAGTTTCGATTTTCTCAGCACCATTGTAGTTTTCGTATTCGATGATTGAGTCGGTGTCGTGTAGCCAGCAGTCGATGAGCAGAGAGGTGGGGTGTTTTCGGACGTGTTTTGGGAAGTTGGAGGTGTGCTTGATAAGGTCGGCGAAGGACCAGAGACCTAACTCGTTGTCGGTTTTTGGGTCTTTGAAAGGGTAGATATGGTCACAGCAGAAAGGTGGCTCGGCGTGGAGAGTAGTTGGGTCGTTTCTGTTGAGGATTAGCAAGGTCGTATCGCTTTTTGGGGAGGTATTGTATACGCTTCCACCTCGTCCCCTTCCGAATCTTTAAACATCTGTGCTGATGGGCGCTTCGCCATTGTGAGGGTGTTGATATGTTGTGTTTGACTGAGTGAATTGAAATTCTAGAAAGAAATAGAGTGAGATCAGATTCACCCTCCGAGGTGGACAAAGTAAGCCTTCCCAGTTAGTCATAAGGAGTAGCAAATAGATAGAATGATGTATATGAAAAGGCTACATGACAACAGGCTCTGATCGACTCATATTGAAGTGACTGATATGCACCCTGTTTGCTTACATGGAAACTTTACAGCTTTGCTCTGAGGACAGACTCTTCGATCAATTTCTTGACTCTTTCAGCCACGCCGAATGAGTAGATATATCCGGCACCTTCGACGCCATATGCATGGACAACATCGCCCTCACGCTCAACCCTCAATCCACCCTTCCTCCCAGGTCGGAAGCCAACAATATCTGTGACCGTACTGATGTCGAGGCCTTCAAATGCACCATTGGTAATTCGATTGACCCTCATCAAGATGTCGCTCTTCAATTCCACATCCACCTCACTATCCAGCCGATCGCTTTTGATGCCGCCCATGATCACCCCACCAGAATCTGCACGAGGTATCACATAAGTGTATTCGGTGCCCTCCTTCATGACCAGTTCATTGAAGTCTGTCTTGACGAACATGGTCTGGCCTCGGACTGGCCCGACACTCTCGTCCCCAGCGAGTACCCTGGCGCCAACACCAGAAGCATTGACAACGAGCTTCGCCTTCGTAATAACTCTGACCTCATCGAGGGAAAATACCTCTGCTCGAACAAATTTGACTCCTTTGACGATCAACTTGGCCTTCAACCAAGGAAGCAGCATGGATGGATTCATCGCCAACGCGGTATATTTGATCCCAAAGGTCGTTCGTGCAGGAAGTTCTCCGGCAGGAATGATTCGATAATCTGGCATCAATGTCTTATACCAGATCTCAGAATCATCGTGGATTGTGTCGAAATACTCAGTCATAGGGTAAACCTTCACCCCACTTGAGGGGTCATTGTGAGCGAGGGCCCAGTAGAACCGGAAGCAAGCTATTTGCATATCCTGCCATAGCTTGTTTGGGGTTTTCTGAGGATGAAACACTGCGCCGGCCCTGTCGACCATTAATTAGAATCCGAATTGAAACCATATGAAAATGAGTCTCGAGACGATGACAAACCATGGACTTGCCCAATCTAGCCCGAGGTCTCCAGGAAGATCCCGTGCCACGATTGTCACTTTGTACTTCGAAGAGAGAACGTAGGCAGTTGCCAGACCCGTTATTCCGGCACCTAGGATTCCAATTGCTTTTGACTGTGCCATGGTGTTGTTGGTGTCCTTGAAGAGCTATGGGAAAGCACGACACTGCTGTCTTTAATGGCTTATCCCACTTTTCAAGATCAATCAAATGAACCAGTCATTGAACACCTTGATGTCTACATCTGCTTTGTGCTTTCTGGTGTGCAGCACTTGTGTAAACGCATGGTATGGTTCACTGAGAAACACGATATAATTGGGTGCAGGTACAATTTTGGTAGGAAGCTCCGTCTCGTGCAAAGACAGGTAGTTGGACACAGTCACGTGCAGGACAAATTAGGTAAGTCCGATTTTGCCAAGATAACTCAGTCTTCGGCCCGCGTCAACAACCTCACTCATCCGACAGCAATCAAAGTATCCTAGTCAAAAGCTGGGCCCACTGCCAACAGCAAGGAGCCAGCAGCCAGCTCATGGCTTGACTCTTTCAGTCACGGTTGTATATCTGCTTCCCTCCTCGAAGGATCTGGTCTACATGCAGCACGTCTTCCTAGCCTCCAGGTAAGCGCCTGGTCGCCATGAGGTCGACCTTGATTTCCCGTGTTTGTTTGAGACCCAAATGGGAGGCAAGAGGATTGCATTCAGTGCCATGATGAGTACCAGCACGCGGGCTGCAGGTGTAGCGAAATCACCAACTCGCATGAGCCAATTGGAGCATAGTATTCTTCAAACACCAACAGTTGTATATTGGCCTTTGAAATTTGACCTTCTTAGGTTGCAGACGGGGGGTGGCGCAGGGAAACCTTAGTAGGCTGCGTTGCCCACCCTCTGTAACTCGAAACTTATTTCTACATTTATTACTTTCAAGACCCCACTACGAGCCTCATGAGCATCACCTTCGCTGCTGAGAAACTGGATAGGCGGCTATCAGAGACTCGTGGTCATGGACGACCCTGGTGTGGCTGTAGTCACTACGAGGACACCTTCAGTCTTCCCTGACCCGATAGTAATCAAGGTACTTGATTTTCCTTGACGTCGATCATTTGACTGACTCTGACACCAAATGTTATAGGGTAATCATTTTTTCTACGAAACGAACGGCTCTCAATTTTTCATCCGTGGAGTCGAGTATACACCCCCCTCAGCCCTTTGACCGGAAACTTTGCCCAGGGGGACTATGACTATGACATGGATCCGTTTGATGACTCTACGTATGACTGCGATATCGATATCCCCCCACTACTTTCTCTTGGGATCAACACCATCTATCTTTGGGGGCTCCATTCAGACATTTCCCACCAAACCTGCATGCAAGCTTTCAAAGACGCTGGAATATATGTCATGGTAGAGTTGAGTTTATATGACGGTAGCGGTCATACTCAGGGCTTTATGCTTGGTGAAGCGGCGATTTCCTGGGATAGTGATCTATATTCCGTGTATTCTGCGCTGATTAGCTCGTTTGCAAGTTACTCGAATATTCTAGGATTTGTTATTGGTGCGGATTTAGTGCCGGAGCTGTCTGATACTGATGATCTTACATATCTGACTGACGGATTGCCATTTGTTAAAGCTGCAACGCGCGACATCAAAGCGTTTCTGAATTCGAGCCAATATCGACAAATTCCAGTCGGATTTATGGGCCAGAATTCTGCCCCCAGTAATGAGCTCTCTGCATCCTACCTGAATTGTGGGAATGTGAGCGAGTCTGTTGATTTTTGGGCGCTTTCAGTGACGTGGTGCGGAAAGGAGACCGAGACGCAAAGTTTTGTTTCCACCTACGAGAGTTTCGGGATACCTGTCTTCTTTGGGTCTTACGGATGTTTTGACAATGAGAGCTACTCAGAAGTTGGCGATCTTTATGCACCTGAGATGACTGAAGTGTTTTCGGGCGGCTTTTTGGAGTCTTGGCAAGGTATGTGAGAGATTCAATCAGCGATGCTGATATCTTCGGGTACTAACAAATATCTCGAAAAGGTATTGTCAACATAACCTCAGATGACCTGAGGGTGAAATTCACGTCCAATTATACGGCCGTGTCCAGCCAGCTTGCCGCTATTTCTCCAACTCCAACCCAGTCCGGAATATACCAGCCGGCAAATGCTCGACTTCAATTATGTCCCACTACTGACGATGCTTGGAGTGAGTTCATTTGTATAATCTACAGAATTATTCGCTAAGATTAGCAGCTGCGCTCAAAACATTGGCGCCGCGGCCAAATGACGCGCTGTGTGACTGCATGTATGCGTCACTTCCCTGTACGGTGCGGACGGAATGGAAAGAGAAGCTCCACTGGGATCAAGTGGACGCTCAGAATTGGACCGCTCAAGTCGGCATCCGGGCAAACGGTACAAATGCGACTTACGGTGCTTACAGCGTGTGTAGCAACTATCAAAGAGTGTCTTGGGTGATTAGTCAGATATACAACGACCAGATCGCTCTTGGAAATACCCCTTCTTGCGGCAATCTCACCGACGGCTCGCCTCAAAGCCCATCTGCTACAGCCTACTCATGTTCCACGATGCTAGCCTCGGCGGGGCCTTTGGGTGAGCATGTCGTTGCGCCATCTTCAACAGTTTCTACTGGAGTAACCTTCAATGGAGCTACTTACGCGGCATCTTCTGATGACCTGACGTTGTCTCCCGGGGCAATAGCTGGTATTGTCATTGCTGTTATCGCAGTGGTGGCCACTTTGGCCGGATGCGCATTCTTTTGGTGGAGGAAACGCAAAGGAAAGGCCACCCAGCGGAGCCTAAGCCCTAACGGCCTCGAGGTTGACACAGGACAATCTACGAATATTGAGCTTTCTGGTGACGGCCTGAAGCCGGAGATGTGGACCAACAGGAATACGACGGAACTTCCTGCCTCCATCGGGCTGCGAATACTGGGCGCTGAGAATCGGGGATCATATACTTCAGTGGCAAATGGAGAGGGCGATGAGACTACGGGAGAGGCAGCTGAACTGGAGAGCAATTTCAATTGTTCACCGTATCTCGGCAATAGTCCTGGCGCAAGTCCCAATACCAGCCCCCATCAAGGGTCAATAAGCCCCATATCCCCACATCTCAGCCAGCAGGTTGTATCATCGATACCGCGTACCACGGAGGTTGACGCAGAGTTCGCTATGAATCACGAGTATCGAGAGAGTAGCCACCCATCGCAAGCTTCTTGATGTGGCTGGCGACAGAATATCAGAAGGGTGCTTACAGGTAGGGTCACGTGACCGAAGCGGATGACTGGCCGGAGCAATACACTTTCCTCAGGAAAAGGGAGTGGTACGGACTTACTCAGATTCAAAAATACCTCGTGCGGAAGTGTTTCGATGTTTCATTTCACCTCATTAATTAATTTAGAGGATCTGGGTCATGTGAGAAGTCAACACCTCAAAGTTTCTATATTCGGGAAGCGAAGCCCATTCAATCCATTGGAGATTCTTGACACTAGGGACTGTTTAGAAATATAATACTTCTCATGGGCCTTCAGGTGCAGTCTTTGTTTCTTTCAATAGGATATTGCTCGAGATGGTTCTTTTCAACTTCTAACTCCGGACTTAAAAGCAACTGATTTGATAGCTTCCATGTGAAGCTCTCACACACTGGCCCCTTTGCAGTGGTTTTCCAACAGCTCGTATTGTCTAGGGAACTGTCAGTCCTTCAGACCAATGCTATTCATTCGGTGGTTCGAAATCGACAAGTTGGTCTTACCCCGCTCCACCAATGCCAGTGGGAAAAGGACTTGAAGTTCTGGCTTATAAGATGTCCCATCACACTGTGAATTATCAGAAAGTTGTGCGAGTAGAAATAGCTCTCTCGAATCACATCCCTTTCTTTGTCCGTAGATCACCTGAGGGAAATACTTACAGTACAAGTGACAGTGACGAGAAGTTGTCGTCGATGTGATATTTCAGCACGGACCCTGATCTTCAGCCAATTTGGTCCTAGACCCCAAGCCGGGCGCTTAACAGGCTGATCACCAACCAACCACATCGACGGCGACTCTTCCTGCATGCTGAGGGAACATTTCCATCTCCAGCCCACCCCATTTACCGTTCAGCACAGCTGCAGGCGCTACAACTTCGATTTCATGCGAGTTCCGGATGGGGCAGCACCATATCATGTACGGGCCAATGGCATGCATAAATCCTCTCCGTACGGAAAGAATCGTTTTCCAGCGCCCGTCCAATGGAAGGTCCCGCTGGCCTGGTACCGCCCGCCATCACAATGCAGCTCCAGACGAACACTCGGTATATCACCCACAGCCGCCCCCCTTGAGGTCGCGGAGGCATGTCTCCATGTTCAATTTGTATCACGATACGTTTCGCAGCCTGGCGACGAACCTGGAAATACACTGATGCTTCGTTTTTGCGATAGCAGGAGCAATGCGTGCCGGATATGAGACAGTGATCAGAACACAGCTGATCCTTCTCTCGAGCTGGACTTGTATAAGTTCTGCCAGTATCCTGAAGAATCTCCCCAGAGAGTACCCACTGAATATCGACTGGGGACCAGCACCATCTCCAGAAAACGGACCTCCTCTCTCAGCAGGAGCTTCAAGAGACAAATCGCTTCTCCCAGCACAAATCGGTGCCATCGTTGGCTCATATCTTGTCTGCGTCTGCATTGTTGGTTGCGCCTTGATCCTCATCGGCCGAAGACTTCGACAACAAATCCAGTACACTCCGAAGGTCCTTGATATTGAGATGATACAACCCTACGCGATCGACATTACTCCTGTTTCCCCCGGCGCAAAGACACCGAACGGTACTCGCAATTTTTCCTGGCCTTCACCAGAAAAGACAGACCGCAACCCTTACGTTTTCCCTTCGACAAATAGATCTCCAATTACCCCGCCTGGCATTGCCGACCCGTTTGTCGATACGAAGATTCTCGACGCAGACCGCGACATGTTACAACGAGATTTGGAGGATATATATGCGCATGTTATGGAGCACGAGGAGGCCAAAGCAGCGGGTATAGATCCGAGAGAAATGCCGCCTCCGAGGCCATTGCAGGGCGTAGGCCCAACACCAACGGCATCACCTCAGAGAAACAATTTGTCTTCGAAGAAGATCGAAAAAGCTCGACCTGCAAATATCAATATTGATGAGACGAAATCAATACGCTCTCGAACGTCATCCATCATGTCTGCACTCAAGTCCCCCAGGAAGAAGTCTGTCAAGTCAATCGAAATCTCATCTCCAATTCTGACACCTGCTTCTTCGACTTTCCCCAAGCACGTTCACAATGCTTCGGACCTGGAGCCATTGGCACCGCGATACTACTCTCCGCCACCTCCACCTCCGATTCCAAAAGATCAAGTTCCATACACACACTCCCGCAACAATTCTAACATATCACCAACTTCTCCAACGCGCAGCATTGCGCAACAGCTCTCGGAGGCCCCACAGAGTCAACAGCACCAACCCTATTCATCCCAAGCATCCACCTACTCCACGAACCGCGGCGACATATCCGCCATATCCGCAAAAACAACAAATTCCCAAACACCCCTCTACACCCCTCGCGCACCTCGTGCGCCCCCGCAGCTACAAATCCACCCCGTAGCCCCACACCCAAAACCCTTCTCCTCCAACCCACCATCCACCAATTCCTCCACCCGTGCCCTCCCATTCCGAGCCTTCGAGCCCCCTCTCGCATCCCCTTCATTCGTAGCCCAGACCACCAAAACCACGGTCCTAGAACGGACGAAAGGCCCAACCGGCCCACAGACCGGCGGTCTCAAGACGCCGTGGAGCGCAGGTGCTGTACCCTATAGCCCGTACCAGCCCTTCTCGCCGATGATTCCGATCACACCCCGTTTGGTCACAAAAGAGGATAGGAAGGCGGCGAAGAAGGCCGAGGGACGGGGGCCGGTCAGAGAATTGATAAAGAGTGGGGATGAGCTTTGGGATAGTGGGTATTAATTGAGTTGGCGGTTGTCTTTTTTCTTGTGTTGGTTATATTCATTTTTGGCTTCGGGGAGTAGGATAGGGGCATAGAGTGCTTCCTCTCAGAGGGGGTTTCATGATACCATGATTTTCTTCTTGCTTAGTTTAATCATATATATGTTTGTATGTTGCTGGCCGCTTATCTTCATTATATGTGCTAGAGTTGTTGATATATCCAAATCCGTGCATCGAATAGCAGAGGTTCAAGTAGAATCCAAGTTTGTTTATTATAATATAAGCTCATATGCAAGCCCGGTTGGAACGGATGAAGGTGAACAAGAATCTGATCTATATTCATGTTATTTGTCTTGCAGCCTCTTACTAGTAATAAGATGTAGTGTATAAGATGTAGAGAGTTTTTAATCTAGCCTAGATATGCCCGTTTTGGTCGTAGGTAGGAGTCCTTTTGATATTAGACAAACTTCCCCCGCTGGAAACCGACATAAGCCGACACATAAGTGAGTTGCGGGACCTCAGGCCTCTACAAGTATATAATAAATCTTCTGCATATCCCCCTTTTGCATGTTACCGCTCAAATTGGAAAAACCTAACACGTTTGCATATTTTTGTTTTGTGATTTAGTCTGTACCACGAGATATGCTTATTGATCTCATATTGGGGGCCGCGGTCAAGAGCCAATCGAAACAATCCTTTACACGTCTTACCCCATACCCAGGGCTGTGCAAAGTAACCCCATTCTCACTACTGCAACCTTATATTGCCTCGTCGAGCCCTTTGGGTAAGTCTCTTTGCCTATCATCAATAGTTTGCGGAGGCTGTGAAATAGACGTGTCTTGAAACGGGTATACCCGGAGGTTTAGTGACCAATATGGTTTCAGCTTCACGAATCACGATGTGGTTACTAGAGAAGCTATAATTCTTTGATTCTTAAAGTCTATTGTTAGAATTGAGGTCCTGTTGTGATGATGCTGCGGCGGTGATACCAGCTGCATGTAGGAGTCGGTAAGACTTCATGAGTTGCGATGATGATAAGATGTCTTAGAAGTCAGTTTTTGAGATAACCTTTTTGAGAGTCAAGGAGCTCGAGACTGCAGCGCAAGTCAAATTGCAGCTACAATTTCTTCACACAGGTTTCTCATTCTAGCAACTGGCTTGCCATTCATACCTCTTGAAGTTATGTCCGGACTCGAAGTCCTTGTAGCGGTAACGAGCATAGTCTCCGCGTTCAACGGCTCCCTTTCCCTCTACCGCTCCTGGAGAGACAGAAGAACAGACCGTGTAGCAGATGAAGAGAATCATCAACTCGAGTACTCTCTCTATATTGGCGCCACAACCATCCAACAGGAATACGAGCGGTATTTTACAAGACTGGGACCAAGATTCTCGTCAGGAGACGGTAACTGCCTCTCTCTAGCGTTTAAACATTTTTTCTCTAATATTATATATAGATGACTGCCAGTCGCAGTTAGCACAATTCGTCACATACTTCCAATTTGCAATCGGAACCCTCACGGCGGAATCTCAGTCTCGCGGCGTGCAACTCCCTAGCCTTGCCAATATCTTGGCCGTATCTGAAACCACGAGGATGGGGGTTGTAGGCGTACTGGAAGAACAGTATCAGCGGATGGCGCAGGGAGGATCAGCTTCTAGAGCTTTCCTGTCTCCTTCTCATCGTAGTGCTCTGAGGGGGTCTGTTGCCTGCGAGGCACAGAGGGATGTTGTGAGGAGGGGAGCTACTCCTACATATAGGACTGAGTGGAACGGATCATCTTAGAAATTTGAAAGGAAATCCTCATGGAAGTCGTGCATTAATGTTGGTCATAGTATCTCTAGAGTGATATATGTTAGAGTATAGTATAGTAATGTTTATATTTACGTCATATTTATTTGAAGGAACAATGTATTCCATGGAGGACTGCAACAATCATTTCTCAACTGAAGAATTCTTTGATCCAAGTGAAGGCGGGTTTATGAAATAACTAATTATCTACCTCCACAACCAACTGCTAGGCAGACCTCCTCTTTAGTATCTCCTACCCGCAATACCCAAGCGATTGGTGTTAAGATGCCCAACCATCGCACAATCAATCAAATGTCAGCATCTCCCTAGCTTCATCATACTATAGGATCTCAATAGTTAGTATGGAAGCAGAGGGATCTGGCTGACTATAGAGCAGGCTAAAGTGGCCATAGGAATGGTATGTATTATTTAAAAGCTAGTCAACTTCCATATTACCCTACCTCTTAAGTTTCTCAATTACTTAAGATCACTTAGGTCCCTAGTTGGTCCTTTAAATCCTTTAGTTGCCCCGTTAGAGTCATTAGTTGAGCTATAAGGCAGAGGTTGTATACTACTATAGTAATCTATCCTATAATTATAACCTTTCCTAGTAATATCTAGGAACGGGCTTACCTATAATCTTAGTATATTAGTATTATGCTTAGCATATAAATAAAACCTATGCCTACTTAAATATACTTAAGTATATCTAAGTATAGTTAGGTTGGATTAAGTATGTTTTTTGCTCGCTTAGGTTAGGTTAGATTAGGTATATATTTAATAAATATCTAGATATACTTAATTA
>QGMI01001190.1:0-11321 GCA_007821535.1 Lachnellula occidentalis | reverse complement strand
TATAATAGTTCTAATAGCTTACTTTAATCTAGAAATAAAATCATATAATATTAGAAATGCTTTTATTAATACTAAATAGAACTTAAAACTTTCTAAAAGTAATCTATAAACTATCTAATAGTTTTAAAATAATCGGCTTTATTATAAAAGTTAATTATATACTATATAGACTTAAAAACTTATCTACTTTTTAATATAAGAAGTAGGCAAGCACTTTAATAAAATATAGTCTTATAGCAATTAAAAAAAACTTATATATATTTATTAATACGTTTTATAAGATCTATATAATCTTTTATATAGATGATTTTCAGATAATATATTATAAAGATAATAAGAATAGTATTAATAAGCTAATCGCGAAACTATATATTATATATAAACTTTATAATCTAAAAGATCTTAAATCCTTTTTAAGTATATATATAGTATATAATAGATCTAAGAGAAAAGTCTAGCTTATATATAATATATATATCTAGAAAGTAGTAAAACGCTTTAGAATAGTTAATAGAGCCTATTTAAACACTTTACTACTAATTATAAAACTATATAAATATAATAAAAAGGTAGTATCTTAGATAGTAAAAGAGTATTAAGAAAAGATTAGCTTAGTCCTATATATAGCTATCTTTATTTAATTAGATATTATATTTATAATATTTCTTTTTTTATAGTTTCTTATAAATCTTAGACTTAAGTATATAATAGCTATAAACTAGTATATTGGATATTTTTATAATATTTACTTTCTAGTATTCTAGTTTAAAAGTAAGTTTATATATATTTTTATAATTATATTAGATACCTCTTTTATAGACGATCTAGATACTTATTAATTAATTGCTATCTATATAATATGTCTATTTAATAGACTAATTATCTAGTATTTAGCGTATTAGGCAACTATTATAACTTTAATAATAGAATTAGAAATCAAAGAAGTAGCTAAAATAGTAAAAGAAATAATAGCTTTTAAAAAGCTATTCTAAGACTTAAAGCTAGATCTTAATTAACTTTTTATAATTTTCTATAATAATTAATAAGCAATTAGACTTATTATAAAAGAAAATAAACAAATTACAACTAAGTTATACTATATCGATATAAATAATATATAGCTTAAAGAATAGTAGTTATAGTAGTAGTAGTAGTAGTAATTTATATTTAATAGAAAGAAGTAAAGCTTTCTCTTTTAAAGACCTTTTATAAAATATAGAAACGTATTAAGCTATAGATTTAAATATAAAAAGATCTAAAAAAGCATTTTAAGTATATATAGCTATTTATAATAAATATGATCTTTCTATTCTATTTAGAATAGGTACTAGAGATTTCGAAGAACTAAAGCTTTAAGATTTGCTTATATATAAGCATTTATATTAAAGCTTTAAAGCTAAGAATAAAACTATATAAATAGTAAAGTTTTAATAGCCTAAAGCCTTATAATAAAGGAAATGAAAGTTTATAGTATAGAAAAGAAAAACATAATACGCTTCTATTCTTTTAATTTTTCTTTAACTTTAAATATCTAAATAGTAAATTATATAATCCTATTCTAGTACTTGCTTTTATAGGACTAAAAAGAGGTTATTTAAAAAAAGTATCTAATATTCCTATATAGTTCTATATTATAATCCTAGAAGAGTAGCCTATATATAGGACTAGTAGTTTACTTAGTATTAAATCTACTAGAAGGTATATCTTACTAGTAATACTAATATCTAGAATATATACTACTTTTTTTATTTATACTATTTTTACTTTTATAGTAAATATTAAGATAGCTAATTTTTTAAGATCCTAGGATCATACTATAGCTTCTACGCTATATAGGACTATAAAGTAGTTATAAAGCTTATATTCTACTTTTCTAATTAAAGTTAAATAGTAGTATATAAAGTATTATATCTTTTCTATATTTTATAAATAAAGGTTATAGTACTATATAATTATCTTATAAGACTATATAATATTAAACTATAAGAAGTATAATAGTATATAAGTATTATATAGATATATATAATATAAGTCTCTAAATTAATAGATATAGATATAGAAGTAGAAGCTTATAATAGTAAGAAGTTTAATAAGCTTTAAAGGTTTTACTATAAGGTATAAAAGGTAGATAATACCTTTCTTTTAATTTATTAGAAAATATATAAGCTTATTAAGCTATTAAGAAAAGAGTCTTACTATTTTATAATAGTAAATAATATAAGCTATTGTTTTTATATAATAATAAGAATAGTTTATTTCTATATTAATATATTTAAATTTAGTATAATACTAAAAGAAGTCTCTATAAGCCGAGTATAGTACTAGGAGGTAGTAGAGAATATATTAGAATAGTAAGAGCTTTAGAAGCTCTTTTACTTAATAGGTTATATTCTAGTTTTTATACTAGAAAGAAAGTTTCTTACTTTAATCTATTAACTATTCTATTCTAATTAAGTAATATAAAGCTTAAATAATAGACTTAATATTTAAGATTATTAGCTTTCTAGCTAGTCTAGTATCCTAGTTAGGTTTCTTTATTCTAATATTAGCTAGCTTATTTACTATCTTATTGCCTTAGATTCTAGTATAGCTAGAGCTTTATCTAATACTAATATTATAGTTTTCTATTACTTTTTAGTAGTTAAAAAAGGCCTATTAAGATAATATTAAAGTATTACTTTTTAGGTACTAGATTACTAAAGTACTATTAATATAAAACTAGTAGCATCTCTATCGAATACTAAATAGAAGGCTTAGTATATATTATAGTCCTTTTTAGCTTTAATTACTTTTATATCGAAGATATAAAAAAGTATATTAATTGCTTTATATCTATAAGCAATCTAGGACTTATTCTAGTATATTATATATTTATAGCTAATAAATTTAACGCCTTTATTATACTATTTTAAGCTGTCTAAAAAGAATATAATATCTTCTAGTAGTAGGTTCTTCTACTATTTTATAAAAGCTTTAATTATAATAGTTTTATCAACTCTCTTAATAAAGTCTATTCTATATCCTAGTAAAAAGTAAAATACGACTAGCTTAGGCCGTAGAACTTATAGAAGGAAGGCTTCTAGCTATTAGATCTTAGTTTTAGGTTTTTATTAAATATCTATACTATGTCTTCTAGTAATTATAAAAGGTTAGATCTAGTAGACTAGTAGATACTATTTGTTAACTATTTAAAAACACTTTATAAAGTATACTTTAGCTTTCTCTAAAGCTACTATTACTAATAGAAGACTAAAGTCTCAAAATAGTATAATAATTAGAATTATCTTCTATACTAAAAAGACTCTTTAGGCTATAAGTACTAGCGTCTTTTTAACTAGGTTAATATACTACTTTATATAAGCGCGAGGTACCTAGGTATCTTCTTCTATCTAGTATATTATACCTTTATACTACAAAAGGCTAAGGAGATAATATAAGTAATTACTACTTTATAGAAGAAGTTTGCTAGAAGACTATCTACTATCTATATTAAGCTATAGATATAAAATATAATAAAGCGTACTATACTATTATATTCTACTATATATCTTTTAAAAGTTATTTTCCTATTAAACTAGACCTCTAGCTATTTAAGTACTAGCTAGTTTCTCTTTTTTAAAGTAGTTATAATAGATTCTATAGTAAGGTTATTATTTACTATATAGTCTAAAATATACTTTCTATTCTATCTTATAAAGTATATTATTTTAAGTTTCTTTAATATAAAAAAGATTTTATTATCTATTCTTTAAGCTATAATACTTTAGATATTCTATACTAGAAGTTATATATTCTAGTCAAGTATTCTTATAGCCTAGTATAAGTATATATCATATATATACCTGAAATATAATATAGGATCCTATAGAAAAAGCTCTACTAGATATAGTATATATAGTATAGATAAAAGTAGTAAGCCTTAAAAAGTTCTATAGCCTATATTATAACTAATTATTATTAAGCCTTCTAGCTTAACTCGGACTAAGTAGTTAGAAAGAAAGCTATTAATAAGTTTAAAAAGTAGAAAAAGAAAGCTTTATTAAGTTATATATTTAAATAGTCTTTATTTAAATAGTATGTCAAATGCTTTCTAAATGTCTATTATGACTATTATGACCTTATAGCCTACTACTAGTACTATTTTCATATTATAAGTAAATGCTACTACTAGATCTATGACTAATCTTTTAGAAAGAGCTCTAGTATACTATAAGCTTAGAATTCCATTATTTAAAACTATTTATATAATTCTTTAAATAATAATATACTTTAGTCCCTTAAAGATATAGAAGAGTAGAGTAATTAGATACTATAAGTATACTAATAACTTATTCTTTTTAGGTCTAACTATAGATATTATAACTATTTCTACTAATTTCTAAAAATAAAGAAATTAGTTCTATACTAGGTACTAGTTATAGATTCTATATATAAAGTATTTAATATACTTCTAGTAGGCTTTAAATAGTCGTACTATTATTCTATTAGTTTTTAGTAATATACTTAATACTTTAATAATATTTCAAATAACTTTTTTAATAGATATAGTCGTATCTTATAGTAGGTACCTAAAGCCTTCCTAGTTTACTAGTAGGTCCTCTTCTAGATCATTGTCTACTATAAACCTATCTAGGATTACTAAATATAATACTTCTATTTTAGCTAGTATCTTTTTAACTACTATATTTCTATTAATGATTAAGACGGATTTTAGGTTTAATATTAGCTTATACTATCTAATTATCTTATAGAGCGACTTGTTATCGTTTATACTATTAATAATCTACTTCTAGTAAGTATATTTTATATTATATACTACTATAAGGAATTTATAAGTCTATTTCCTAGGTATATCTTCTAGGAAGTCCTTCCTTCTTATTATAAAATACTAGATTTATATCTTCTAGTACTTAGAAGTCTACTAGAAAGCTACTTTGCTTTCTTCTTACTATACTTTCTCTACTATCTAGATTGCTAAGTCTAGGACCTATAAAAGCTTTTTTATAAGTAAGTTAATCTAGGTCGTTTCTATAAAAGTTTATAGATTAAATAAATATACTACTTCTATCTCGACTAGCCTTATAAACTTTAGAAAGTCTATATTTATAATATAGTAGTATGTTTATTTTAAAGAAATAGAGCTTTTTTTTAAGATAACTATAATCTATATCTTATAATCCGATCTATTATATATATTCTCTTTAACTATTATCTAGATAAAAGATATATTTATAAGTAATAAGATCTAGTATATAGTTCTATCTTTAGATAAAGACTTCTAATTGTCTAATAAAGTCTATACTACTTACTAGAGACTATTCTACTAGCTTCTCTCTATAGAAAACTATTTCGATTTTTAGCTTAAATATATTATATCTTATATTAAAGTCCTTTCTAATAATATAATTTAAGGATAGTAATAGATATATTATATAATTTATAACTTTAACTATTATAAGAATATAGTAGATATTAAGAATCAGAAAGCCGTTTATATCTATCTAAAGTAAATAGTAGCTTAGTATTAGATAGTACTACTAGGTTTTCAAACCGGCGCCTTTTTATATATATATTATTATATAGAGCCTTTTAGCCTTATATTACTTAAAGTTTATACTTTCTTATAAGTCTATTAGAATATAGTAGTCGTATCTAGAATAATTCTATATCTTAGTTTCTAGGTAAGTACTTAGCTCTTATATATAAATTATATTAATATATTTAGTAAAAGAAAGATATAAAAGAATAATATAAATAGAGCTAGACTTACTAATATTTGCCTAACTAATTTATAAATTCCTAGTTTAAGTCTATCTTATATAAAATATCTTATAGTATAAATATCTAGATTATTCTAATATTTAATTATAGGTTTTAAAGTATTAATATTTATATCTTTTTAAAAGATAGTAGAAGTTGATTTTAGATTTATACTTTTCTAAAAAAGTTAAATAAAAGATAAATTACTATAAATCCTTAAGCTTCTAGGCTAGTAGCCTTCTATAGATAAGAATAGTAGCTAGGTATCTAATACTTCTCTTTTTTATATATTAGGCTAAGTATCTAGTTAGGTCCCTTTTTATATTACTAGCTAGAAGGCTAGCTATAATAAAGTATATCCTACTACTTTATATATTATAATTACTTCTTCCTTATAGTATTTCTTTTTTAGATTAAGCTTTTTAGCTAAAGCTTTTTATATACTTGACTAGTTAGAGGTCGGAGGTTCTTCTTTCTTTAATAGAGCTAAAATAGGCGCCTTTTCTACTATTTAGATATCTTTAAAGTTTCTATTTCTATAATACTAGATAGTATCAAATTGCTTCTTATTTAGTTTAACTAGCTACCTATTCTTTTATTTAGGTATTATTAGATAGTTTTTATATCTTATTTTAAAAAAACTATAATAATTAGTATAGTAGAATACTATTATATAGTTAGCGCTAGATAGGCTAAAGTAGGAGTCTATTTAAATATTATACTAATTATAGTAGAAGTAGTAAGAATACTTAGCTAGATTGTAATAATCCTAGTAATTTAGATTATATCTCTTGATTACTAGTTTCTTATTAATAACCTTCGACTTACTACTAGTATTAAAGAGCTAAAACTATTATACTAGTTCTAGGAAAGAGATAATTTAAGTTTATTTCTAGAATAAAATATCTAGCCTATGCCTAGAAAGGCGATAGCTAACTAGGTAAGCCCTAGTCTAGGCAAGTATCTTATTTTTAACTATTATAATATTTATAGTAATATATTCTCTAACTACTATTATTATCTTTATTAGTACTAGCGGAATAGTATAGTTATACTATTTTTCAGATTATTTAACTATATTAATATCTATTATTTACATAATAATTTCTATATTTATTTGCTCTAGTAGAAAGTTTTAGGTCGTAAGGTCTACTAGATATAGTATCTATCTTATATAAGTAGAAGCAATTACTAGAAGTACTACTATTATAAGACCTAGAATCTTAATAACTAGTTTCTACTATAATATATATAGCTAAGGTCTATTAAAAAGGACTACTAGCTTGACTAAAACTAGAAGTCGGCGATCTTTTCAAATTAGAATATTAGTATATAAGCTATTAATACTAAGTATTATACTACTAAAGATTAAAGTAGAGCCTCTTTCTAATAAGAAAAAGGAATTTACTACTAGAATTTTAAAGGTTTTTACGATATCTATAAAACTGATTTTAGTACTAGTAGTAGAAGTAGTTATACTAGAAAGGAAGCTCTATATCTAGTTAAAAGTAAAGTTAGTTCTATTAGTATCTATATAGAAAGCTATAGTAAGAAAGCTAATAATCTTTTTACTAAATATATATACTACTAACTTGTAGTTAGAATGCTTACTATAAGATAAGATAAATTTATTAATATATATAATAAAAGAATTCTAGATATCATATTAGATTCTCTACTTATAATCTATAGTAGCAAGCTAGGTACTAATTATAATTACTATAGAATTACTTTTAAAAGCGCCGTTTCTAAAATTCAGATAAAAGAAAAAGAATATATTATTATCCTTTTACTATTTCTTTATAATATACTAGTTAAAATTAGATAGTATTAATATATTCTATTATTATATGAAATCGGTATTAATAATACTTATAAAAAAGCTATTTAAAATAGAAAATACTATTCTTAGCTAATATAGCAAATATAAACAAGCTAGAGGACTTAGAATTGATTTTAAATAAGAATAAAATAAATTTATAAGCCTGAAAAAACTAGAAAAGATAGTTGTAAAAAGACTTCTTAAATTCGAAAAAGTATATAGAAGTATATAGTTTAGAAAGGAATTCTTAAATAGAGTATTTAATATTATCTATCTATCTATAGCCGATATACTAGTAGATAGTATAATAAAGAATCTTTTATATTAGAAGTTTAAGCACTTTAAAGAAATACTAAATCTTTTAGACGCCTAAGGATATATTAAAGAAATAGAATAAATAAAAGGAGCTTAGTATAAATATAGTAAAAAGGTTTTTATTTATTTTATTACTTAACTAAAATAGTAATATTATTAGGCTTTTTATTTATAAAATAATAAATTAATAATTTAGAAGTATATTAGTAAAAGTATTAATTATATCTTTATTTAAATATTAATAGAAACGCTCTAAAAAGTAGAAAAAACAACTTAAATAGAAGTATTTATAGAAAAGTATTATAGAAACTAAGAATCATCTACTTATATCTATAGAGATCTATTTAAATGTTTTAGAAAACCTAAATTATTTACTTAAAACTAATATCAATCTTAGCTATATTCTATTTCTTTTACTAACTAGCTATAAAGTTAACTAAGTCCTAAAAGTAAAACGTCTTATTTCTATTAAAACTACTTTTATTATTAGAATCATTATTAGGCTTACGCTTTAGTCAAAGAGATTTTATAGTAGAATCGTCTTTCTTATACTTTTTAATAGTAATAGTAATCGTATTATATAACTACTTCTATTTAAACTTTTATTATAAAAGTTAATAAGATTAATTAAGAATAGTAGAAATAATATACATTTTTTAAAAGCATTAGTTCTAATAGATTATTAATAAGCTAAGTTAAACGCTTATTATATTCTATAATCCGCTTATAAGCTAAGAAATACTTACTATTATTATTTATATATAAGGTATAATACTTTCTAGTACCGCTTAAATTATTATAATATATACTATTTAAATAGCCTTTCTAAATACTTTTAATATAAGTAAGGTAAAGACAAATATATAATATATAAAGAATAGAAGGCGGAATAAACCCTATCTTAGTATTAAGCTTAGTTTTAATTAAACCTTTTTTAAGCTTAGTTTTAATTAAACCTTTTTTAAGCTTAAGTTTTAAAGAAGAGTATATAGAATAGAAAGGAGTTTATAATAACCTAAGCTTAAAACAAGTAGTAGAGGCGCGCGAAATAGAATGTTTTTATATAAAAGATTAAGAATAATAAGAAGTATAATATATATAGCATTTCTTATTAGATTAAGTATTATTTTTAATAAAGTTAAGTTTATTATCTATAGTATCTTTAATTGCCTTAGTTATAATACTTTTTATATACTTTATAATACTATTTATAATATTCTTTAAAGTATTCTTTTATTTTAAAAAACAATTATATCTATAGATAGGAGTCTTAAAAGTAGCTTTAGTAGTAAGTTTATTATCGCTCTTAGAATACTTCTAATATAGTAAGGAATTAGAACTACCTTCTTATAAAATAAAGAAAAGAAGTTTAGAAAATATATTATTTTAATATTAACCTTATTATTATTCTAGTTTTAAGAAGCTTATTTCTAATAAGTAGAACGCTTAGTATAAATCTTAATAGATATTATAATCTTATTTTTAATAATATTCTTTAAAAGAAGTTTTAGTATTATAGTAGGTAAATTGATATATATAAAGTAAATCAATTAAAAGATAGAAAAGAAGATCTAAAAAGAAAATCTAAAAGGAATAGTAATAGTAGGAATAGTAGTAGTAGTAATAGTAGTAGTAGTAGTATATAGTATTAAGGTTTTAAAGTTATATCTAGAAAGAAAATTAGTCTATTAATATACCTTCTAGAATATAATTTATAAGTATAATAATTATAAATTTACTTATTTCGCCGACTAATAAGCGTTTATTCTAGCTATTTGAATACTTTTATACTTTTAAGATATAGTTATAAGTATAAATTATATAATTGTAATATTATAATAAATTTAGATATATGAAATAGGTTTAAAAAGAAGGTTTTAAGGTAGCTAAAGCTATTTACTACTAGCTTATCTAAAAGGTATATTATAATATCTTAGATTTATATACTTTTATCTATATCTATATCTATTTATATAAATAGTATAGAATACTAGAAGCAGTTCTCTTATATATAAATAGTATTCAAGTCTACTTCTATTAGCTTTCTTCTTCTTCTTTTTAAATAGTATAATTAATATACTTTAGATTCTAGATCTTAATACTTTAAATTAACTATTCTTATTAGACGTTACTTATATATATGATATGTCACGTGATATTTGGAGTGTTAATATATGTATAACCTGAAATAGTATTAAAGCAATTAGAGTTCTCCTTTTATAATAGTTATAAGCCTAGTAGTATATTATAGTAGATATATACTACTTATAAACATTTATTAAGATTTGACAATTTATTTAAAAATGGTAATTATGTCATAACCTGTCTTTCAAGGTGCCTAGACCTGCTCGGCCCTAGTATATAATAAAGTAAAGATCTAAACCTATACTAATCATATATAATATTTAGTAGATAGAATACTTTCAAGTCGCTTTAATCTAAAGGATATATTATATGATATTTAGATTATTAATATATATATAACCTAAAATAGCATCAAAGCAACTAGAGTTCTTTTTTTATAATAAGCTAATAATAGTATTAAAAGTCTAAGTTAAGATAATAACTAAAAGCTAAAGCTTACTATAAGTATTATAATAGTAGTAGCTTATAGAGGTAGGCTTTCTAATAAGTAGAAGAAAGCATTTACTTATAAGTAGTACTTTTTATAATAATATATAAAAGTATTTAAATTAGATTTAGTATATTAGAAGTTATTAAAACTAGAAGTATTAGTAATAATATAGTTAATAAAAGATTAAGAAGACTTTTAACTAAAAACGTTTAAAGTTAATTATAAAGTATAATATATAATATTAAAAACTAGAAAGGTTAGTAATAGTATAATTATAAAAAGAATAAGAAGATATTTAAACTAAGAATGTCTAGATAAAAGAAGAAGTTTAAAGTCTTTTTAGACTAGAACTAGTAAGATAGAGCTAATAGGACGACTTTAGCTTATATTATTAGTTATATTTATAAGCATATAAGATAATCTACTTATAGCTTATAATAAATAGATAAAATAATCTAGTAGTATCTACTTTCTTTTATAATATAAGCTTTTAGTATCTTTAAAGATAAGGGATTATTAAAAGCTAAAGGTATAGTATAATAGTAAAGATATTATAATAAAAGGTTTAATAAACTACTTTATAGTATTTAGAAATTAATATCTTATCTATAATAATATATAATTCCTAATAGTCTTTAAACAAGCTAGTATTTCCTAAATAAGAGGCTAGTAATAATATTATAAACTTTTCTATTCTATTCTAAATATTATATCTATATAGCTATATTAATAATAGACTTAGTATAATAGTATTAAAAGAAATTAAAAGATATAATAAAGTTATAAAAGAAATAAACTTAGAAATTTTAAGAAATTTAGATTTATATAAATCTGAAAAGTTATAACTAA
>QGMI01001189.1:0-11334 GCA_007821535.1 Lachnellula occidentalis | reverse complement strand
ACTATGATTAAATATAATTCTAATATCTTTTGCCTTTAATGTTTTTATGATAGCTATCTGCCTTTCTATAGACTTAGTTTCTTTCTACTAATGCTATAAGTCGCTATAGTTTGTATCTAGATATCTAGGAATATTTAAGCTAAGCCTTATATCTTTTACGAGAAATTTTATATCTTATATTAAGATAGCTAGCACTCGTTATAAAGGTAGCTTTTCTTCTTCTAGGAATGCTTTATTAAATATATCTCTAACTAGTATACTTGTTTCTGCTCAAAGATTATCTACTATTGCCTTCTTGCTGCTACTATTACTGATCTCCTTAGTAATAATAGTATCTAATAGTATAGTCTATCTAGTAGTATCCGATTCATAGCTATTTTTATAAAGCTGACTATATTTTAGAAGAAAGTTAATTAAAGTAGCTCCTTAAATAAATTTCTTAAATACTAAATATCTACATCCTATCTCTATTAAGATTACATCTTATATATAACTATCTTTTGATATATAAATATAACTAGGTAGTATATTATAATTATATTTAGTAAAGGAATAGTTAAAATTGCTATTAACTATTATAAGGTAGAATACATACCCTATTTCGTCTACTTCTTCTAACTATACCTTATTAGTAACTATTAATAATATACAAATCGTATAGGTATAGGCTTACTAATTCTTTCATATTCTTAATAAGTTTATTAACTTTATATAGTCGGCTAGACTATCTACTATCACAACCTGCCTTTATATTCTCTTCTTTTACTCTTTTATTCTAGTTCTCTTTCTCCTCTTATACAAGTATTACCTACTAACCTACTATAACAATAACATTCTCCTCTATCTCTAGACAATCAGGTAGATTCAACTCGGCTATTATATGCCTAGTAAATGAATTCTAGCTAGTAACCCGAGGAATAGCTAATATAATAAGATGCTTAAATTTAAATTTAACTCCTATAGCTATTAGGACATTATCTATAGAAACCTAGTTCGTATTTGCATATATATTAATATGCTCCTAGATATTATAAAGGCCTTATATTTATTCTAATAGATTACCTTCTAAGTCTTTTATCTTTAAACGCCTATTAAATAGTACTATAAGATAGTTATTTATCTAAGAAGCATTATATTAACTTAGAAGCTTAGGATTAATATTAACTAATATACTATAATAATCAAGAGGTAAAAGAATTTATAAAAGAACTTATAATATTTATAAGTTATCTAGACTATAATATAAAAAGAACATACTAAGGATACTAGATATAATAAAAAGTAATATATTTCAAGAAGAGTATTTCAGGCAAGAAAGCTAAGCTAAAAGAGTAAAAGATAAGAGAAATAAGATATTTATAGATTTATAAAAGCAAGGCCCCCTACCCTATCTTTCTCGGCAGACCTACTTTTCTAGGATTATAAAACATATTATCAGCTATTTAAAGGTAAAATTATAGATCTATTTTTATATCCGGAGGTTATTACTATATCGGTATAGCTAATAAAACTAAGCTGATTATAATATAATACAAGCCTTTAGTTTCGCCTATAATAATTATATCCTCTAACCTTTTTAGAGTAGTAGTCCGGGCATCCCCCTACTCCCTCTAGATATCCTGACTACTACTCCTATACTCCGTACTACTATATTATATAGGTTATCTCTAAGCCTTTTCGTAAATTAGAGTATTAACTATAACCTTAATTATTATCTCAAGTATAATAGAAGATACCTTAAACTAGAATAATAATAGTAACTAATACATAAAACTCAGGAGTAATTATAAATAGACTAGTAGATAAAGTACTAATTCTAGATAATAGAGCGAATCAAAACATAGAAGTAATACTAGTACTAGGGGAATAAGAAGATAGAGAGGTAGCTTAGATAGTAGAATCTTTAGTAACTAGCTATTTACTAGAAATGTAAGTAGAAGAAAGCTTAGAGGTAGTTATAAAAAGGCAACCTAGATAACTAAAAAAAGCCAAGCTAAGATTAAGCAATATATTAGATATATAAGGTAAGTTGCCTTCTATACTAAATCATGATATAAATATAATAGAATAGTAGGTAACCTATATATATAAGAGCTACGTCTATAAAAGGAGATAGTACTAAACGCTATATAGGGCAGCAAGTAATAAGACGTAGATAGTAATATATTAATAGAAAGTGAAGTTTCTGATTATCTAGAGGATAAGGCTTAGTATATAAAGCATAATATCAAATGAAAAGCTAGCTAGTCTTATTCTATAAATGATATTAACTCTTTAGAAAGCAGAATAACTAAATATACTAAATGAAGAGGCTAGGCTGCCTGCTATATAATAGTAGATAGAAAGGGCTTGGAAAACTAGAAGGGTTTATAAGGCCTATTAGGTCAGCCTAAAGGCTCGAACAAAATGCCTTTAGAATCTATAACTACAACTATATTTAAGGCAAGCCTTATAGACTAGTAGGACTTAATAAGCTCAAAACAGGCTTAATACTACGTAGAGCTAATAAAAGAAGCAGATTGTAAATAAGGAATAGCCCTTATGCTACTAAAAGAGGGTAACTCTACTCTTAGCCTATTATAGTACCTGATTAGGTATAAAGACTTCATATAGGCAAAAACCCAAGAATATAGTCTTACTAGTAAAAGCGTTTAGATTATAGTAGATTATAATAATTCTAGTAATAAAGGAGATAATAATAATAAGAATAATACTTAAGTCAAGGTCTAATAGAGCAATTTAAGAGAAAGTCATATAGTAAGGTTAACTAAAGACAATTATCAGTTGCTAAAAGAGTAATCTTTATAGACGCCTATAGGATTATTAATGCTAAAGGTTTTACGCTATAAGAAACGTATTAAGTTTAGTCTAAAGGTAATAGAAATTATCAAGAAGACATAAGATAAAACATATTCCTTAACTTAGGATACTTTATTATTTACTAATAAGAAACAATTACTAGACAAGCTTAGGTTCAAGAAGGAGATCTATAATAAGATAATTAGGGTAGAGTTTCTTAAAAAGCTTCATAATAAGATAGTACATAAAAAGATAGTACTACTAAATAGCAGCAAAGTAGTAGTTAAAAAGGAGGGTAGAGATAAGTACGTCAAGTACCTTCTAGAAGCTAATATAGAGGCTTATAAAGTACTTAGTAAAGTATGTATAATAATTGAGCTATTTAGGCTAGACTAGTTAGTAGAAGATATCTATAAGGTAAAAGGTCTACTCCTAGACCTAGAGAGCTTATATAATATAAGTAGGTATACCTTCTCTAATAAATATATAGCATATTCTAATATAGAAACTATAGATATAAAAGATAAGCATATCGATATATATAATAAAGGCAATAAGGAGACTCTTGCTAAGACGAATAGTAATAGGGATATACTCTCAAATCTAGTAGTAGCGAGTTATACCTTAAAGTATTATACGTATATACAAGCCTTACTGCTTATAGATAGATTAGATCTTGAAAGGAAGGCCTAAGCTTTCTTCGAAGAATTAAATAATAATTAAATCATTAAGATGTTAATATTCCTTAGTTGTTAGAAAACTATACTATTAATAGAAATTAGGGGCCGGCTAATCTACTCTAGGTAGGATATTTTAGAAGTATAGGATGTAATAAATAAGGTTTATAGGCCGAGTAAGTCGAAAGAAAGGATGATTAAAGAGTAGGGCAATACTAGATTTAGGAAATCTCTATTTAAGTAGTTCTACGAAAAAGACGTACTAGATATTAAGGTTTAATATAATCTATCTGCTATAAAGGTAGCTAGAAGTCTACTTGATCTAGATATCACTTATATAATACTTACTAGTACCTAAATACTAATGCCTATTACTAGCAAGTTTAATTCTCTAGGACCTAGGTATATAATATTACTACCTTTACTAGGCGAGTATAGAAGTTCTTTAGTAGAACCTAAACCCTAGTACCTAAAATATAGTTCTAGCTAGTATATTAGTTCTACTATAAGTGTTGTTAAGGCCCTAAATAGTAGAATAGGTATAGAGATTTCCTTTTATATATTAAGTACTTATGGTATATAAACTATCTTATTAAGGTATTATAGCTAATTATATAAGATAGATATCCTAGTGAGATAAATAGCAAATAGAGATAATACCCTAATATTAGGGAATAGTAAGACTAATAGTATATAATAGGCTAAATTAAAGAAGGAAATTTCTAAATATAGTAGTTTGTACCTAAATAATAAGCCTAGTATAATAGGGCGTTTACTAATACTTTAGTTATATAGATAGTGAGGATACTAAGGATACTGACTTAATATTAGAGGATCTTAATAAGATAATAAAGTATCTTTATAAAAAGAAGGATAAAGAATAAGGAGGGTTATAAAAATTGAAGAAGAAAAAGGAGATGTAGAAGTAATTTATATTTAGAGGTTGATTTGTATTATAACATAAGAGTATAGTAGCTTCGTATAGTAGGCTAGAGATGGCATTATAAAGCAAGTAGGAAGGAAAATGAATTGTAGATCTAATACGTTCTTACTATTACTTAGAAGGTAATAACTTCTATAAGGCGAGGTATATAGAATATACTAATATGTCTAGTTAGAATCAAGTAGTATAAAGCGTGAAAAGGAGAAGCAAAAGGCTTTAGGTATTGCTATAGTAGTAAGAATATAAGGATAAGGGAAAAAGAAGACCTGATTATCTTAATCTACTAAAGAATAGATCATAATATAAGTAATAGGTAGAAGATATAAGGAAAGTAGGCATTTATATAAAGTTGAATAATTAAGATAAGAAGGTTTTATTAGGTTATTTGTTTATTAACCTATATAAGCCTTAAGTCTCTTTAAGCTTCTCTTATAGATATTATCTTTATAATTACTATCTATATTACCCGCCTTCTTATCTATACTCTTACTTGAATCCCTATTATCTTCTAGTATAACTTCCTATATACGTTTCTTGATATTAGGAGTAAGAGAGCGATTAATCATATTTATTAATAGGGCATCTGAATATATAGCCTCCTTGAAGTATATAGCTAAAGTATTGCAACTAATCTCTATCTGACTAATAAGCGAATCGAGGAATAATACTAGATTCGAGTTAAAATCGCGGATATTTAGTATAAGATCTAGGTTAGAAGTTATATTTCTACTAGTATTATAAAATTGCTAGATATACTATTAGACTTGCTTAGAAGGAGGGAAAATAAGAAAAGAGTAATACTATACTATATTATTAATAGCATATTATAGGACTAGCTCATTGTTTACTATAGTTGACCTCTAGACTAAGAATGTTACTAGTTTCCTAGAGCTCGGCTTACTAGGAGTAGTATAAGGTAGGTTAAAGGTAATAAGAATACAAATTGCTTTATTCGTCTTAACTAGATAGTTATATACAAGATTACGTAGTTCTATACTAGGCTATAAAAAATAGGTTTCTATTATAATACTAGGGTACGAGTAATCTCGATATCTAAATAAAGAATCAGGCTTATAGTAGCCTCTATTAATAAGGATTCTAGGGGAGCTATAGCTATATATACTACTAATAAAGCGTGTTATTGCTAAAGGGGTCTAGGATATAAAGGATTATAGTTGGCATATAATTTCTTCGTTTACTTACTATATAAAATATTCGTATAAGAGATAAGGTATCTAAAGGATAATACGGTTAAGCAAAAGGAAGTAGCTGAATCTAGGCCTTAATTAGCAAAATAAAGGTAAGGATAGCTAACAAACGTACTTAAGATAATTGTACTAATAAGCCTAGAAAGAACTTAACTATTAGGAGACTTATACCTTAAGACTATAGAACTTAGAATCTTATAATAGGAATACTTTAAAAGATATAACTAAGCGCAAAAGGTATTATTAGTATTCTTTAACCTCTATAATAATTCGACTAAGGTTTTCAGGAGACTAGAGATTAGTAGGTAGAGGTATTAGGCGGCTATTAATAATACTTCCTAGAAGGGTAGTTGTTTTATCTTTGTCTTTGACGTTTTAGAGGGGAAATAGTATATCGTTTGTATATATAGTCTATAAGGGTAGAAGGGATAGGGAAAGCGAGTATTAATATTATAGTAAGTACTTGTGCTATAGGTAGGATAATTAGTCTATATAAAAAACCCGAAGTACTAAATAAGCAGCTTTGAGAGGTATGAATTTATTGTCTAAAAGAAGAATTAGAATAAACCAAGAAATGTGTAAAGAGATAGTACGCTAGTATATAAGTGGTTAGCGCGGTACTTAAACTATTATAGTATGCTCTACTTAGTTGTTAGGCTAAGGACTCTCCTTTATACTATAATATATTCTTTCAAGATAGAAGTAATTCTACTTTAATCTTACTTAAGTCTAGTAAGCTACTCTAATTTGATCTATGTTTTATCTTAATACTAGTACCTTAGTAGTAGACTACTAGGTTGAGAGTTAAGCGTAAGGGAAGGGATATATAAATAGGGATAGGTTATATATATAGATTATTAGATTAAAGAAGATAAAAACTTTACCTACTTACTTGGTTCCTAAATGTGTTATATTTATGCACTTAATATGTTATTATTAGGCTAGCAAAGACGTATTTCTGCCGGTATATAGTACTGGCTATGAACTAGCGATATTAGTACTAGTTCTAATATTAGATACCTTCTATATATACAAGATATCTAAAACGTTTTAACTATTTATAAAGCTTCTATACTAGTACTATAATTCACTTTTCTAAAGCATATAGATATCTACGATAATTTACTATATTTTGCTACGAGTTTTATTATATAACTTCAGCTACCTCTTATATCTTTAGAATACTTAATACTATTAATAACATTATATCTTTTAGTTTAGGATAGTAAGGTCTAATAATAAAATAAGAGAAAGAACTACCTGTACTTAGTCTATACTACTAGGCCCTACTCTACGCCTACTAGAGAAAGACTGGAAATCTTATAAAAAAGGAACTATCAAGTATAGAGTAGGCTAGCCTACTAAAAGAGCTTTATAAGCTAGGTAATATCTCTAAAGAATAGGTATAGAAGTTTCTATTAAATAAGAAGGCAAGGCTTATAAAGAATAGACAATTAGTAATCTAGATAGTAGATAGTAAACTAGTTATACTCTAAGCATCTTTACTAGACTATCGCCTCAAGGTTTTATATATTACTAACTAGAGTTAGATATACAAAACTATAAGTATTAAGGATAAAGCTTTCAATTAGGCGCTACTCCTTTGTCAGGCATATAGGACTATATAGCCTATAAAAGAGATACTTGCAATAATAGAGGAGCTAAAGAAAGTACTTGCTAGCTAGAAGTCATTTAGTAAAGCGTATAACTTAATACTAAGATATTTAGCTTATAAGTATATAGATCAAGACTATATAAATATATACTATCTAAGTGAGCCAAGGGCAACTCAAGGCTAGAAAGAGGTATTTCCTAGAGCTAATAGATTTAAGCCTAGTATATTTACTACATTTGAGCATATTTGCTTATACTAATATAGTAGAATAGGCGATTTAGTATACCTAGTCCCTCTAACTTGAATTAATCTTCTCTACTTAAAAGGCTGTCCTACTAAAATAAAGCTTAGAGCTCTAGCAATCGACCCCCTTAGCATATAGGAGACTACTAAAAGGGCAGGTCTTATAACGGTTTATACTAGTAATCTAAAAGTTAGCCTAAAGACTATAAGCTTCCTCTTATATACTAGTAAAAGTATTAGTCCTAATTTATAAGCTAATGTTAGTATACCTACCTTAAAGGTTAACCTAGTATAAGAATTCCTACTATCTATAGTACCTAAGGTATCCTTTAATACTATACCTTAATATATCTCCTTAAGTCTACCTTTGCCTTTAAGATTATACTAATCTGCTCTTATTCTAGATAAGGAAACTCGATATAAGTCCTTAAGTAGAGTACCTCCTAGACTATAGTTAATACTCATAGAACTAGATAGTAAGTACTTTCTACCTTACTTTAATTTCTTGATTTCTTATTTATCTTTAAAGCTAAGATATAATATTTAGATATTTGAGACTCTTACTATATTATCCTAGTATTTCCTGAATATCCCTATATCAGATCTACAACTAGCGTAATATCCTAGATATCCTAAAGCTGCAAAGGCTTTTCATATATATATATTACTTACTTTATTACATATACTATATAGGAGGAGCTAGGATTTACATAGCATAAAGAATGATATCCTAAGTAGATCGAAGAGAACCTAAATAAAATATTAGTATATATAATACTAATAATCGCTTTTGTAAAGCCTTCTTTATTAATTGATTTTGACCCTTTAATACTTGCTACTACTATATAAGTGTATAAAATAACTACGGGCTCCCTTTTAGTCCTTTTAGGTATACCTCGGCTGTATTATTAGCGCCTATTAGATTAATAGTTATTAAGACCTTAGCTAGAAAGATAATTACCTTTAAGGTTAGGCTAAGTAATCTATGCTTAATTTTTAAAAGGAGGGTTTACCTTATATTTAGTTGTATATCTCTATAGCAGAATGCCTCCTTATCTAGATTAGGAAAGGTATCTTATAGCTTTTAATTTACCCTAAAACGCTTTCTTAGAAAACCGCTTTTAATCTGCTTTATATTAATCTTTCTTATATTACTTAAGACTTTAATCTCTATAAAAATAGCGTAGAATAAAAACTTTCTAATCGTGCTTAACAAGTTAGAACGTATAGACATAATGCTCTAGTACTAAACTACTCTACTAGATTAGAATATAGCAAAAGGGCTATAGGCAACTAAAGTAGTAAGCAGCTTAGTACCTATAACTATCAATAATACTAGTCTAGTAAGCATAATCATTACGGCTAGTACCTCTTTAAAACCGATAGAAACACGCTAGATAAACTTTTAGCTAAAGAAAGGTATAATCAAATTGAATATAAAGTATATCCTTATAGAGTTTAATTCGAAAGAACTTCTTAAGGAAACCTTAGAGCTTAAAAGCTAGATAGATAAGACACTCTAGTTATAGAGGGAGCTACTAAAAGTGAAGAATAAGATAGAAAAAAAGAAGTAGAAAAAGGATAAGACTATTCGAGATATTAAGATAGAAAAGGAGGGCTTTAAGAAGATAAAGGGTACTATAGGGGATTATATAAGTAGCTGATAACTTAATAATTATAGAATTTTACTAATAAATACTAGCTAAAGTAAATGGTTAAGAAGTAGAATAAGATAATAAAAGATTAGTTAGAGAAACTTAAGGTATATTTAGTTTAGATTTCTTTGTTACTTTAACTAATTATATCTTTGAATTATAAGAGTTAGACGCCTAAGAAGAACTAAAGATTAAAGAAGAGGAAGACAAGCTTTATATACTTCGTAAAAAAGCTATAGAATATAGAGTAGATATCTTTTTTGATATAATAACTAAAGATAGTTATATAAAGGTTTAGAAAATCAAGTAGGAATATATAAAGGGTAAGTAAAGGACGTAGTATATTACCTAGTAGGGATATAGTTTTTATAAGGGATAAACTTATTGTAAGGTAGTTTTCGCTTAATTAAGTATAGAAATAGGAGCTTAGTAGCATTAAATAGTTATAATTACAAGAGAATATACTAGTTTAATATGATCTTATATCTGATATTTCAAGCTATTAGAATATATGCTTCTCTTATATAATTTACTACTTAAAGAGCTTAGACTATAGCCTAACTTCTAGTAATTGAAGTAACTTGCTTAATATTAAAGAGCGCTTAATCTACTTGCTATTTAACTACATACTATTCCTCTTCTGCTCCTGCCCCCCTAATAATACTACCTAGATAACGTAATGTTAGGCTATAATAGGAAGAATAGAGTCGGGTATTAGGAGGTTATCGATATATATATAACCCTACTAGCTAATGTAATGGACCTTACTTGCTATATAGAGGCCCTTAGAGCTCTTGATAGTAGGGATCTACTATTTAAGATTCTAGCTAAAGATATAGTATAAATAAAATAATAATACGAAAAAAGCAGTACTAGTTAGGTAACTATAAACTACAACTAGCTTGGCAAGGAGCAAAAAGATAAGCTAATACTAGAGGATTATAGCCTCCTAAATAATAAAGAGCTATAGGTAGTTAGTTATATGTGTTTATATAAGATTATAAGAGGAAAAAGATAGGAGAGGTATAAGAGCTTTATAAAAGAATAGGAGAGATATATAGAAGAGGTAGTCTTTACAACTAAAGGTCTTATAAAAGTTGAACTTTTACTAGATAAGTTTAAGGACCTTCTTGAATAAATAGAAGTATTTTAAGACGTATATAATTAGACTTATAAAGATGAAATAAAAGAGAAAGTACGAAAAAGACTAGCTAATAAAAAGGTAGATATTCTTAGAAAATCTTCTATTATTATAACAAGCAAGCCTATAAATCATTACTACTAGCCTTATAAGTACGACTTCCTTGATAATAGTACTAGGGCTCTTACCGGCCTAATAGACTTAGTAAAGGATAAATACCTAATAAAGACAAGAGGATTTATATAGATATATAAGGATATTTAGAAGGAGGAGCAGATCCGGGCTTTAATTGAAGTTCTAGAAGGTATAAGCATAGTATTAGGTATAGTTTATCTAATCTATTTTTGTACTTTACTTATATTATATAATAAAGCGCTATTACCGAATAAGCGTTTGCTAGAGGAATAGGACTTTAGGAGTATAAAAATATATAAAAGCAAATATAGGAGGCTTGAAGATAATAGGCTATTAGAGGAGTTTCCTAATAGCTATAATATAAATAAGATATCTAAAGGTATTACTCTACTCCTTATTTATAGCAGTTATCTAATAAAGGTATAGTAGAAAATATAATAGCAGATATAGCTTATAGAGCAGAAGGATATAGTCTGCCAGCTAGAAAAGCTATAGTATAGAAAGGTAGAGAGTTTAGAAAGGGTATCGATCTTTACTAGGGCAAAGGAGAGGATTAGGACCTAGATAAATAAGGAAGGCTTATCTATCCTAGAGTAATAGTATACTACCCTATTCTTTTTCATATATCTAGTAGGTGTCGGAATTTACAACATATAGTCCCATATTGCTAATCCTCTAAAATCAGAATTTAGAATTATTAATAATTAAACTTTTAACCTTTAATTATACTACCTTCTATATATTATAATAACTAGTAGAATACTCTTCTATAAACTATTAAAGAGATAGAAGCTACTACTATAAAGAAATATAAGTTTATAATACTTTAGATAATAATCCTACTATAAAGTTAAAGTGCTAGATTTTATAATAAATTAGTATTAGTAAGAAAATAGGCTAAAGATAGAAAGGAAACTA
>QGMI01001188.1:0-11344 GCA_007821535.1 Lachnellula occidentalis | reverse complement strand
ACTAAATACTATAATAAGTCTAACTCCTAACTAGTAGAGTTTTATCTTTTATAGTAATAATTACCTAATATATAAACTAAGACCCTAATTACCTAATATATAAACTAAGACCCTAATTATCATTTATATAACTAACTTAGTATATAAGTTAGTTAAGTATAAGCAAAGTATTACTATAATCTTTAAATTATATTAAAAAGGAGAAATAAGTATATCTAATATTTTATTCCTTTTTTAAACTAACTATTATATAGTCCTCTTTTAAATACTTCTCCTTTTAAGATTAAATAAGAACCTAGAATCCTCTCTTTATTATACTAGTATTAGACTAATAAACTATATAAATATATTATTATTATCTAATATAACCTTGTATTAGATAATAATAATATATAGTCTTTATTATTCCTTAAAGATATTATTAATAACCTTAAGATAATATATTATTAATTATATATTCTTATACTTATATAGCTATCTTCTTCTTCTTTTTAATAGGATTCTAGTAAAGAAGTAATATCTACTAAGATCCCTTTTCTTTATTAGAAACTTTTTTAAAAACTTTAATACTAAGATTTAGTTATTAGTTAAAAGATTACTAACTTAGATTAAGTACCTATTAGTTTTAAGGTTTAAAACTAAATATAACTACTAAAAAGTATAATACTTTTATATATATCTAAAATATTAAAAAGAATAGTAGAAATATAAGTAGTAACTTAGTATTAGGCTAGTAATAGTATAGCTATTAAATAAGGAGTAAAGTTTAGATATTAATATTTCTATTAGTAATATATAACCCTAGTCTTAATACTATACTAATAGGTCTATCCTACCTTTTTATCTAAAAGGTAGTCACTTTCTCTCTATTAGAATATCAACTAGTTATATATATTATATAGGGAGCGTAGCTCCCTAGCCTCTTCCTTATAGGGAGGCTATATAATATAGGCTTTACTTATATCTATAGTAGACTAAGTAATATAATTCTACTATTATAATAGGTTATAAGCTCTTTTCTATAAAGATAACTAGCTAAGTTCTCTCTACTTATAGTAGAATCTATCCTAATTACATATAGTAAAATATTATACTTATATAGATATATCAAATCCTTTTGCCTTATAAATCTGATTATTCTATATAGCTATATTACTTACTTACTTATATAATTACTTTACTTATATTATACCTAGATCAGATGACTTTTAGTAGAATATATATCCTTAATACTTTCACTCCTAGTTTATCTTATTTTTACTTAAAAGAGCTACTAATCTATACTACTTATACGATCTAGGCTATTCTTACTTATTTTATAAGCTTCCTTACTCTCTAGGGAAGCCTAGCTATAATAATTGCTAATTCTAGCTTAGATAACTAATCTCTCTTACTTAAAGGAGCTTTCTAACTATCTTACTTACCTATATATCTACTAACTATTCTTACTACTACTAAGTAGAGGAGAATATAAGGCTTACTAGCGATTAAATAGCAATTAGGCACTAAGGCCATAGTCCTAGCATCTAGCCTATAGTAATTATCTATATATATAGGTTTAGTATAGTATTTTAACTATGTCTATAATAAATCAGGCCTAGTTCTACGGCTTAATCTTATATAAAGGCTTAAAATAGAGCCTTAGTACTTATTTAGCATATCTTACCTATATACTTTAACCTCCTTTTTATCTCTAAGGCTTTAGAATTAGCTTACTTTATGCTTACTCTATTATAGGTCTTTTAATATATCTTAAATAGATAATAAGTACTCTAAAGATATAGTTACTAGGAAGACTAGTAGTATTAATAGTTAATAAGCAAGTATAGTATAATTAAGGAGGCTAATATAGGTATACTACTTAAATAGTAGTTATCTGCCTCTTATAAAAGAGTTACTTCTATAACTTAAATACTTATAGCCTCTAATCTACTATCTTATAAACTGCAATCTTACTTATTAGTTCTATTATATTTAAAGCATATTCTAAGATTTACTTTATTACTTAGCTATAAGCTTTATAGACCTCTTTAGCTAATAGATCTTATAGTTCCTACTACTCTAGGTTTAGGTAGTTATTTAGCTTCTATACTTAGATTTAGCCTTACTATCCTTAAGTCTAACGGCCTTATAGTCTTAATCTCTAAATCTATTTATACTATAATCTTAAAATATAAATTATATAGCTTTACTACTTCTAAATCTACTCCTACTATTATTTCTATAGATAATCTTAAGCTTCTTAACCCTTATTCTATTTAAGTCTAAAGAACTTAAATATTATCTAGATTCTCCTTTATAAGACTTACTTACTACCTAGGTAGTATACCCTTTAGTATATACCCTATCTTATAGGAACTTATCTAGTAAGCTAAGCTATTTATACTCTTTTCTAATTTAGAATCGTTTAATTTAAATAATATTAGTAGACTTCTAGAAGGACTATAGCCTAAATAGCTTTCTATAGTAGAACTATAATCTCTCCTCCTATCTTAATAGCACTTCTAGCACTTAATCAATAAGGCCCTTACCTTCTTCTTTTGATTTATAGTATTATTATTACTACTATTACTATTACTAGTACTATTACCTCTCTTTCTAGACTCTTCTCTATAAGGCTCTTAGCCTCTTTCTCGCTCGGCTTTATAGACTATTTAATAGCCTATATTATAGCCTATATCATAGCTTCTATTAGAGCCTCTATTAGAGCTAGTATTACTATTACTCTTTATACTAGCTAAACCTTCTTTACTAGCATCTTTCTTAGCTTCTAATATTTTATATCATAAGCTTTATTACTATAACTATTATACTATTCTTCTACTATTATAGTATATTATTAGCTAGATTACTTCTAAATCGTTAGAATAACTAAAAATGCAAAAGGAATTAATATCTCGCTTATTTTAAAGCTTTATGATAATAGTGCTAATAAGGCCTAATTTGAATGCTAGGTAACTATTACTTTATAGGTTACTTGTATATCTACTATTATAGATAAAGGTAGATTACTTATAGCTCCTATTGAGATCCTATTTCTTTTAGTAGATACTTTAGTAAAAGATACTTAGTATTATAAGGAGCAAATAGTAGATTATAAGATTAAGAAATAGGACTATTAGAAGGCCTTTATATAATAGGAAGATAACTATCTTAGTATTATTAGTATAATTTAAAACTATATTAATACCTATATATTCCTAAAGCTTAAGAGTATAACTATAATCTATAAAGCTATAGAAATCCTAAAAAAGGGCTATAGTAAAGGTATTAGCTATTATATAAAGCTAAACTAGTAGTTTTCCTATCTCTCTCTTACTAATTATAAGAGTATTACTAACTTTACAAATTAGCTTATAGATATTAATATAGAGCTAGAAGACCTTTACCTAGAAGCTACTTATTAGCCTTATTAGATAATCTAAAAGTTCTTTAAAGGCCTTAGTTTAGTATATAAAATCTTTATTATAATATTCTCCTACTTTTATTATCTACTACTTATTAAGACTAAACCTATTATTACCTAAGATAAGCTTTTCTAGTATACTTATAATAATAAGAAATAGTAAGTAGTTAGTATAATAGATATAGCCCTTATAGCCCTTATAGTTAGGCTAAATTAGTCTAGCGAAAAGATAAGCAATTATAACTTTTATATATACTATAAGTAGCTATACTATATAAAGGATAAGTACTAAAAGAAGTTCCTAGACCTTAAAAAGGACTTTAAAAGTAAGAAATAAGGATATAGTAAAAGTAGTAGTAAAGATTACTATACTAAAAAGCTTTAAACTAAGATACTAAAACTAGAAAAGACTTAAGATACTAGTATTATAATAGTAAGCTATATTACTATCAACTAGCCTATTACTAGACTTAAATCCTCTTCTTCGTCTAATAAAGGCTTTATTATCCTAGTTTAGGCCTTATAGAATAACTAGATTATTAATACTAGTTATACTAACTATACTATAAGCAATTCTACTTACTTTATTAATCTTAAAGTAAGAGACTATAGAACCTATAGTAGGATTAGTAGTACTATTAAATTTAAGGGCATTAGTATGATATATATCCTGATTCCTAGTACTAATAGTAGACCTATAGTCTTATAGCTTATAAATATTAAATACTATCTATTTATAAAAGCTTTTAATCTTATCTCTATCTTATAGCTATTCTAGTAGGAACTTACTTCTATAATCATAAAAGATACTATCTTATAGTTTATTAGCTATTATAAGATTACTACTACTTATTCTAATAGCTTATAGCTTTTTAAGTATACTAAATAACTTCCTAGTTACACTTCTAGCTTTGCTATAGTAGTAAGGCTAATTCTAGTTTAGGTACTACTCTTATCTTATTATTCTACCTTATATTATAGACCCTAGTCCTATATTTTAGATAGTCTATCTATAAGTCTTTTAACTATTTTACTAAAAGTCTCTTAGTTACTAGTTTCCTTATCTCATTCTTACTTATACTATAGTTCTATTTTAGACTACTACTATCCCTTCTTAGATATTTATACCTTTCCTTATTATAGTCTAGTATTCTACTTTCTTCTTACCTTTATTACTCTTCTAGCTATCTAATTATAGCTATTACCTATAAAGTGCTCTAAGTATATACCTTAAGCCTACTAAATAGGGTAGAACTGCCTACTATAATATAATCAGCTCGGATATCTTAATACTTAAAGACTAGATAAAGTAGCTATAATTATAGATAAAATTAACTTTTAGGAAGTTTAACTAAAGGATTCTTATATCTATAAGACTTATATTACTTAAAAAGGTAAATACTACTTATATAACTATTATATCCTACTAGAAGAATATCTAATAGCTCTTATCTATTCTAATATTATTAGTCCTATACCTATAAATAGCTATAATAGCTTATGCTTCTTTATTATATTTAAATATAATAAAACCAAGATAGCTATTATCTATTACATAAAAGCTAAATAGGAAGTTATAGACTATTTTATCTATTTCTAGAAGTACTTTAAATACCCTAACTTAAGTTAGACTATATAATAGTTATATAATAATAATAATAATAAGTATATCGCTAGATAGCTATAATAACATTTATTCTAATATAGCATTCTATAGGAATTAACTAAACTATATATGCTCTAAATAAATAGTCTATTAGAATGCCTTAACTAAACTATCTAGTATAAAGCCGCCCTACTACTTAAACTAGCTAGCCTACTATTATAATATTAGCCTAAAGCTATTAAGTATACTAGCTACTTCTATATATATAGTATATACTCTACTATCTATAAATCCTTATTTAAAGTATAATATAGATAAGTCTTATAATACTTATATATTAATATGTTTAGTTCTATTATCTATTATAATAACCCTAGTAAAAAGAAGAAGCTATAAGATAAAATAACCTATAGTATCTTAGTTAGCTATAAAAGAGATACGATTTACTATATTCTTAAACCTAATAGCTATATTGCCTATAGGGTAGCCGTAAAAGTAATTAAATGTATACTATAAAAGCAATTTAACTAGGAAGATAAGGAAAAGGTTTATAACTTACTACTTAACTACTTCTCTAATCTAATACTCTTAGTAAAGCTTATTCTTTTATAGATACTAATTTCATACCTACTATTAGACCTATTTACTTATCTAAAATATAAATAACTAGCTAATAATATATTTCTTATTCTTCCTTCTAATAATAATAACTCCTTTTTAGTCTTACTTAACTTATATCCTATCTTACTTATATCTATAGATCTTATAAACTACTAGTACTTCATTTCGCGTTTAGTATTACCTTTATAGGAATCTCCTTTAATAGACCCTCTTAGCTTATAAAATGCTTTAGGTTTATTAGTATGAGATTTGGTGGAGGTGGGCTCGGTAGGTGATAAGGATCACGTGAGAGGTAATAATAATATATGCAAATATAAGTGAATTTGAAAGCTTAGCTTAGAAGGCCTTATAGTAAGTAAATAAGGCCTCTATATATACAAAAGAACGCTATTCTAGTACCTTCTATGCTTATTAATAGTATGAGTCATAATAGAGAGTATAGAAGTAGCTAGAATGCTAAAGGTAGTAACTTGCGTCATAATCGTATAGTAGACTATAGTAACCTTAGAAACTATAGTAACCTTAGAAACTATAGTAGCCTATATTACTAATTGAACCTTCTATAGGATTCACTTAATAACTAGCTATATACTAAGCCTAATTAGGTTAAAACCATATTTAGTGCTTATTATCATATATCTAATACGCCCCCTTAATAAGTACCTAAATAGCTTCTTTATAATAGCTAGTAGTAGCTTAAGTAGCTTAAGAGGCTTAAATAGCTTAAGATAGCTAAGATAGCTAATATAGGTAAAATAGCTTAAAAGAATGGCGTTTTACAAGAATTGAGAAAATATAGGCCTAAAAATATATAGTATAGTGCTAAAATATAAATTTATTATCCAATCTTGTTTTTATCTTATATTTTATAATCTTAACCTGCTAGCATAAATAGAAGCTAAAATAAAAGCTATTTTATAGCTTATTTTTTACTATTATACTTAGAAGGTAAATTGTTTCAATCTAGAAAACCTCTTAAAAATTGCCATTTGCGCCCCTACCAATTGAATTTAAGGAGCTTATAGTCATTAAATCCTAAATTGCGTTATCTATTATATAGATTAAGTAGAATCTACCTTTACTGCAATTTTTATGGGTTTTATAGCTTAACTTAGAATAAAGCATTTATTAAGATATCTTAAGTACTTAAATGTCTTAGTTGTATCTTAAGCTTAGTAGTATTAAGTGAATTGCTATATTAACTATTTTAGGCTTTATTAGAGGTTTAAATGGCTTATAAAGGTATTGAATTTATTTAAAGCTAGTAGCTTAGTAAGCCTATCTGCTTTTTGATTATTTGTAGGAATATAAACTAGTTCTAGTATGCCCTTATTTATATAGTCCCTAATCATATAATATTTAGTATTAATATGCTTAGTTTTCTCGTGAAATATAGGGTTATTAGCTAGTAGGAGGGCTCTATTATTATCTATATATAGTAGTAGCTTATTTTGCTTTAATAAATCTAGCTCTTTTAGTAGGATTCTAATAAAAGCTATTTCCTTAGTAGCTACATTTATAGCTATATACTCTACTTCTATAGTACTTTGAGCTATAATTGATTATAGCTTAGATTTCTATATAATAGGCCCTCTAGCTATAAATATAATATAGCCTGTAGTACTTTTAGCTTATACTAGATCGCCTACATAATCTGCATTATAATAGCTTTGGATATAGCTAGTTGCTTTACTAGAGTATATAATGCCTAGATTTATAGTCCCTTTTAAATATCTAAATATATGCTTAATAGCATTTAGATATAGTTCGCTTAGATTAGAAGTAAATCTAGCTAGTTTAATAGTAGTATATACTATATCTAGCCTATATGCTAGTGCTAGATATAGTAGAGATCCTATTAATTGCTAGAAATATTTAATCGATTTAGGACTAGCCTTTTCCTTATTAGGCTCTAGTTTTATATTAGAGTCTATAAGAGTTTTAGAAGGGTTTAAGTTACTAAAGCTAAATTTATTTAGGATTTTATTTATATATTTAGCCATATATAACTTTAAGGTCCCTTCTTTAGGCTTATAGTCTATATCGATACCTAAATAGTCCTTAATTAGGCCTAGTTCTTTAATATCGAAATAGTTTTTAATTTTCTTTATAAAGTCCTAAATTATTTCCGTATTTAGACTAATTATAGCTAAATCGTCTACATATATAGTAATTATAATATTAGTAGAATGATTTATAAATATACTATTTTCGCTTAATAGGAATTCAAATCCTAATTTAGTAGTTAATACCTCTTTTAGGGTATTATACCATATTCTAGCTGATTGCTTTAATCTATATAATGCTTTATTTAATTTAATGACGTAATCTGGGTATTTAGCGCTAATATGACCCTATAGCTGTTTTAGGTAAATAAAATTATCTATATCGCCTTGAGTAAAAGTAGAGATTATATCTATTTTATAAATAAGCTAATTATTTAAAATAGCTAGCGCGAATATAAGCCTCTAAGCTAGTTGTTTAATAACAGCTGCAAAAGTATTAATATAATCGATGCCATATAGTTATTTAAAGTTTTTAGCTACAAATCTAGCCTTAAATTCGTAATAATCGTTAAAATCTTTTAGCCTATAAGTCCAATGACTATTTAGAATTTTAGTGTTTTTAGGCTTAGGGACTAGTTCCTAGGCGTCATTCTTATTTAAGGTTCCTAGCTCTTTAGCCTCTGCCTTATACTAAAAATCCTTATATTTAGAGTTTTTAGCCTCATTATAGGATTTAGGCTCGTAAATATTATCTATAATATCCTTATTTTTATAGATAATAACCTTATTTTCAGAGCTATTTTAAGGGCTATTTTCCTTATTTTTGGATTCATTTTTAGAAGTTATATAAGCATAAGAGGCCAGGCTTAAATTAACCTTTCTTTTATTATTACTATCAGGATCCTTATAATAGTCTTGACTTAGCTCATTATAGCTATTTAGATTATCTAACATAATAGCATCTTTATCATCATATATATCTAGTTCATTATTACTATTATTATTAGGGCTATTTTCAGGGATATTAGGTAAGTCGCTAGGATTAGCGCCCCTAGAATCGATATTATCCTCTAAATAATTTAGTTTTAATAGCTCTTAATAATCATTATCATCTAATCTATTATATTCATTAGTATATACTAAATCTTCCTTAATTATAACGTTTTTAGTACTAATAACCTTATTTTCATTAGGTATATAAATAAGGAAGTTATTAGCCGATTCGAATCCTAGTAATATTCCTTTATTGCCTTTTTTAGACAATTTACTAGACTTTCTAGTCTCTTTTGGGACTAGTATATAAGCTAGTGAGCCTATAATCTTAATATAGCCGATTTGGGGTTTTTTATTAGTTAGGGCCTCATAGGGGGTTTTATTTATAATAGAGTTATAAGTTCTATTCTTTATATGAATTATAGCCTAGATTAAGTAGGGCCATAGTTTTAAGGGTATATTTTTAGCCTTACAAATAGCTATTAGCCTTTCTACTATATATTTATTTAATATCTCAGCTATTCCATTTTATGGAGTAGAATAAGGGCTAGTATATTCGCATATAGTCCTATTATTATCACAAAATAGAGTCTATTTACTAGATTTAAATTCTTTAGCATTATCTAGTTTTAATGCTTTAATCTTAGTATTAGGGAATTGCGTTTTAATCATATTAAAGAATTTAACTAGTACGCTATAAGCATCTCCCTTATACTTTATAAGGTATACCCAAGCAGCTCTACTACCCTGATTAGTAATAGTTATAAAATATTTTTCCCCTAGTAAGCCTAGCGGCTTAATTAGGCCTGCTATATCTATATTATAGACATTTAGTATAAGCGCAGTAGATATAGGTTTTTTGCTGCCTATATTATAGAATTTGCCTATAAAACAAGGCTTACAATTGCTTAATTCTTTATTATCATTTTCTAGGCTTAAACCGCTAGTATTACTTATAGTCTTAAGTAATATATCCTTATTTAAATGGTTTAGCCTTTTATGATATAAGTCTAGTTTATTTATTTTAGACTTAGTATAACATACTATAGGTTCTAGGGCATTAAAATCTACTAGCATATTAAGATAATAAGCGTTATTTAGCTAGGATATAGTTACTTTTATAGTCTTATTATCTAGTTCGACTATATCTTTCTTAAAAGTAATATTCTAGTTTTTATTAATTAGCTCCTTAGTACTAATAAGATTAGCTTTTAAATCAGGAGCATAAAAGACATTTTTAATAATAATTTTATTATTATTAGCCTTTATAGGAATATTACCTTTTCCTAAAATAGCTAGACTCTTGCTATTAGCTATTCTAATACTTTTATTAGAAATAGACTTATAGTCTAATAGCTAGTCTTTATTAAATGTATAATGCTTGCTAGCGCTAGAATCTAGTATTAACTTAGTTTTATAAAAACTAGTTTCCTTATCGCTAATACTATTATATGCTAGCGTTATTATAACTGCTTTAGTAGATTCTGTCTTTTTAGAAGCTTCGTTTTTAGTACGCTTATTCTATCTTAATTTAGGATATTTAATCTAGCATTTAGTCTCTAAATGCCCCTTTCTATTATAATGCTTACAAAAAGGGATATTTTTACTAGTAGTTTTATTAGCTACGGAATCTGACTATAATCTAGCTTCTTCGCTTATAATGTCCGAAATAAGCTTAGTAATATCTATATTATTAATATTTTTAGTCACTTCCTCATATTTTCAGGAGCTAAAAGCATTAAATAAGCTAGATAATCCTTTAAATAGTAATATAGCTATAAAAGGTTTAGGTAGTTCATATCCTAATTCTTTTAAATATATAGCCGAGGATTAGATATGACTAGTATACTCATCTGCGCTCTTAAAAGAGTCATAGCTAGCGTCTATTATTTTATTAAAATAGCACCCTATAGTCTCTAAATTAGTCTCCCTAAAAGTAGCTTTTATAGCTGCCTAAAGTAGGTCTACTATAGGCTAGTCCTTAAACCTATCAATATTATTAGCGCTTATAGTAGATTTTATAGCGCCTAAGGCTCGCTTAGTATTACGGCTATATTCGGTCTCTTTTTCTAAATATTTTATAGCTAATTCTAGGCTTCTAAGGCTAGATTTAGTATAATAGAGCGATTTAATAGAAAGTAGATTACATTTAGATCTGTCTATATATGGCATAAAACTATAGATTTCCAAGAATAGACTAGCTTCTTTTAACTACTCTATATAATTAGATCTACTAATTAGCACTTCTCCTTTATAGGAAGAAATAGCGGCCATTTTTAAGTGAATTGATAGATTTATAGTAATTAGGGTAACTAAGACTTTTACTAGTAACTTTTTATCTTATCTCTTAAGCTTAGATTTAGCTAAGTAAGATATTTACTATTTTAGCTTAATTTAACTGCTATTTGTAATCCAAGTAGCCCCAAACTTATGTACTAGTATGCCTTACTTGCTAGCATCTTATAAAGCTATATTTTACCTAAAAGTAGTAATTACTTAGTTTTTAAAGGCTATATTTAAGAATTGCGAAAAATGCTATTTTAAAATTCACTTATAGATCAAAGTAGCTTTTGCTTATATAATATATTTTATTGCGCTACTACTAGTCTTATATATAAGTGTAAGCAGGTTCTATAAATTTCCTGCTAGTTTATAGTTTATTTTTTACTAAAAGTTTTTTAGTGTTGCAATTCGAGCTTTTAAGCTTTAAGC
>QGMI01001187.1:0-11353 GCA_007821535.1 Lachnellula occidentalis | reverse complement strand
CCCCTCCTCTCCTCCCCTCTCACTCCTCGATCTCCGCGCTGTCGCTCACTCCCCCTCTCAGCGGGGCGGCAACAAAACCCCATAACTACCTACTCCGTACACGTACATTTCTAATCCATGCGCTCTCTCGCCACGAAACATTTGCACTGGCAATAATCGGCTTTTAAACAAAGTAAAGGTTACGGTACGGTACGTAGGGACGGCGCACTAGAGCCTAAGGTAGGAGAAGAACCAGTTGGTCTGGATTGGTCTGGTGTGGTCATTCGTTAAAAGCTGCTTGCCCCTCGCGAAATCTCAACTTTACTATTGGCGCTTGTCCTGGCCCAAGCAAATTGCCTGTGCTCGCATCGCCTATCGCGACTTCTCATCGTACCTGAGTACCTGAGTACCTTCCTCATCATCAACTCCCCAGCAGCAGCAGCAGCAGCACAGCAACAACTCCCAGGGCGATTGTAGTCGCGACGGAGTTGGAAGGTCGTGCAAGTCTTTTAGATGCGGAGGCGATCGTCTGGATCCGCCGAAGAGGAAGAAGGCGACGACCATTCACCCTCGAATGCCGCCGCGAGCTCACCCTTTGACGGACCAGCAGGGGGCGACGCCGTATCGACTTGCAAAGCGGAGAGGGAAAGGGAATCGAGGAAGCTCCAGACCTCCTTCTCCCACCAGGTGAATCCTCATAATACATCGCACGAGCTGGATCGACGGAAGAGCACCGACCGGAGGCCATCGTCCGCCCGCAGCAGGCACCCGAGCAACAGCAATTGGAAGCCGATAGACCTGCGCAATGGTCAATTAGACAAAAGCCGACCGATCGAACCTCCTATAATCAGTGTGCCTTCGAACGAGGCTATTGCAGCCGACAGGATGCCCGATGGACGGCAAAATGCTCGTCGCTCGAAACTTGCAAGTCCGTGGTCATGCTCCCTCCTCACTCTCGTTACCACCGCGGTAGCCATGCTCTCGCTATTCGCCATAATACACTCGTTTAGTAGCCGTCAATTGGATTCAAAGGGATGCCGTATGTCGTATATGAGACCATCGTTTGCCAAGCTCTCCGATTTCGATACCGAACATACGCGCTTTGCCAGCAAATACTCAGTGTACCTGTACCGAGAAGGGATGATAGATGAGGATACCAAGGTATGGAGACATAGACATGGAGTCTGCATTACTAACCCATCTTTAGGTCAAAGGAGTTCCGGTCCTCTTCATACCTGGCAATGCTGGCAGTTACAAGCAGGTTCGCCCCATTGCAGCAGAGGGGGCAACTTATTTTCACGACGTTTTACGGCATGATTCTACTGCTGTTAACGCAGGTGCTCGAAATCTAGACTTCTTTACCGTCGACTTCAACGAAGATATAACAGCCTTCCACGGACAAACATTGCTAGATCAGGCGGAATATTTGAACGAGGCAATTGCCTACATTCTATCGTTGTATCATGACCCACGTAGATCTCAACGAGATCCGGATCTACCGGATCCTACATCAGTAATAATATTGGGACATTCGATGGGAGGAGTGGTGGCACGAACGATGCTGGTAATGCCAAATTACCAGGCAAATTCGATTAATACAATCATTACAATGTCGGCTCCGCATGCGCGACCGCCAGTCTCTTTCGATGCGGAAATCGTCAAGACATATAAGAAGATTAATGACTACTGGAGGCAGGCTTATACGCAGAAATGGGCCAACAACAACCCGCTATGGCACGTCACCTTGATATCCATAGCTGGAGGAGGTCTGGATACAGTGGTTCCATCAGACTATGCTAGTCTGGAATCTTTGGTACCAGACACACATGGATTTACGGTTTTTACTTCCTCTGTCCCGAACGTCTGGACAAGTATGGACCACCAAGCCATTCTCTGGTGCGATCAGTTCCGGAAGGTTGTGGTTAGATCTCTCTATGATGTGATTGACGTAAATCGACCAGCGCAAACAAAACCTCGGGCTGATAGGATGAGGATATTCAAAAAGTGGTACTTGACAGGGATGGAGAGTATTGCTGAGAAGACATTGTCTCAGAAAGAGCCAACGACTCTTCTTACGTTGGAGGACAACTCAAATTCGATTATTGCTCAAGGGGAACGTTTGACTCTACGGAAGTTTGGGCAGTCTCGCAAGCCTCGCGCACATCTGCTCCCTGTGCCTCCTCAAGGTACTCCTGGTGGCAAGCGTTTCACGCTTTTGACGGACCAGAAAATTGATAATCCCGGTGACGCTGGGAATCTGGAGGTCTTGTTTTGTAGTGTGTTCCCTCTACATCCTGGACAGTCAGCAACTCTTTTTTCGATGAATATGGATCTCTCTGGAGATAGTTCTGGATCTACAAGGTTGGCGTGTAAGAACGCTGCATCCGATGTCATATTGTTGCCTGCGTCGACAAGGAGTACAAAGAAGCCATTCTATTTGGACGAGGAAGACGAAGTTCTTCCATTTTCTTACCTACAATATGATCTGGAAGATATTCTGGACCATCAATTCGTTGCAATCGTCGACAAGGCTATAAATCCGGCCCCAGGATGGGTGACTGCGGAGTTTAGCGATAATGTGCAGTCACACCGAGTTCGATCTTTGGGTCTTCGACGATTGCTTGCATTTGGGATGAAGATCAAGCTTCCTCCAAACCGACCAATGGTAGTTGAGGTCAAAATCCCTGCATTACACTCCAGCTTGTTGGCATACAATTTGGAGATGGGCAATCAAGTCTGTGGAGAAGAAGCGGAGCTTTTCACACCCCTGCTTCGACAATACATCTCGACGCCTTATGAGTCCAAGTATTTCGTGAACGTTAAGCAAGCCCACATCAACCTTCATGGAGTTTCTCCCTACATGCCACCTGCCCTCAAACACAAGAGTTTACAAGATGGGCTCAGCCTTCAGTTTTGGACCGATCCTACGTGCAATTCTAGCGTCAAAATCTCGCTGAAGGTCGATATTCCAGGCAGCTTTGGCAAGCTGTATATGCGATATAGAACAGTTTTTGCTGCATTCCCTCTACTTGTTGTTGCACTTGTTTTAAGGAAGCAGTTCAGAGTATATGATGAAACGGGCATTTTCATGGCTTTCACAGAGAGTCTTGACTTGTGTCTACGCCAATCTCTGCCTTTAGTGCTTGCCGCCCTGACATGTTTGGCATTCTCATTTGCTCAGTCAAGCTCGGCACCACCGCCAACTACGTCTAGTGGGTTTTGGTGGTGGCGAGGAAATGCAACGGAAACACAGGTTGATTTTACCAAGAATGACCTACTCGTGGGATCGCAGGATCCCTTTTTCTGGTTCATGGTTCCATTAATAGGACTAGTGTGTGTGGGAGTTGTTGTGATGATCAATTATGCAACACTGGCTATCACGCAGGTGTTCAGCTTCTTGTACAGTTGGCTAAGCGTGAAGCCTGCATGGCTACGAAACGAGGACAAACGGAGAGCTGCCTCCCCAGCTTTCGCCCCATCAACCCCTCGAAGGCGCATTCTGACGACAGCCATCTTACTGTTCCTGGTTTCAACCGTCATTCCATATCAATTCGCCTACCTTGTTGCCTGCTTGGTTCAGATAGCGACTTGCACACGTGCACTCCGTTTCGCCAGGGAGGCCCGCTCAAATACGAACTACAACTTCTACAATTACGCCCATTCTATTCTCATCCTCATGCTGTGGATTCTCCCAATCAACCTACCGATCCTTGTGGTGTGGATACACAACCTTGCCGTCCACTGGTTGACTCCTTTCTCGTCTCACCACAACGTGCTTTCCATTATGCCATTCATCCTCCTTGTCGAAACCTTGACAAGCGGCAAGATGGTTCCCAGAGTGACCTCCCGCCTCCGTCATCTTACGAGTGTCCTTTTCTTCTTCATCGCCATCTATGCTGCCGTATATGGAGTAACATACGCCTACATGCTCCACTACCTCGTCAATTTTGCCGCAGCCTGGCTTGTGGCAATCCATTCTTCCACCTCCTCCTGGACACTGTCAGGCTTCAGCACAATGTTCGAATCCGACAGTAACGATGCCACGCGCAAACGCGGGAAAACACCCTGAACCCCTCATCCATCAGCATACACGATCCTAATGATTCGACGCATTTCCTCATTCTACTTTCACACCGCAATGAGCCCTAACGGGACTCCTATAATACCACGCTAGATTCCATTTGCGCTCATTCTCGGCGTCAGCAGCAATTGCATACATGAGCGACATTTTTTCCTCCTTTGGTGCGCTTTAGATTTCCACAGGATGCGGCATGTTTCGTGCGCACTGTACATAGGGTCTGGACTGCGATTGAAACTTTTCTGTTGGCATGGCATGATGCCATTTTTACTCGCTAGCGGGTCTGTGGTCATCCGTTTTTATCTTCAAAGTAGTGTGACGTGGCTCCTACTATTTAACATTAATGTTTATAACCAGAGGTTGGAAGAAGAAGATTTGTATAAAGCAGGCTGGGCTTTTTGGGGGGCTGGTTCCAGGTGCTGGCACGCCTTTCTGGTTGGGGCTGGATCTGGTGGCAATGGATGGTGCTAATAGGGGCCTAATCTGATGTCTAGGCCCTGGGGTTCGTGTGGCTGGCTTAGTAGATGTAGGGAGGGAAGGGAGGGTAGAGGGCAGAGCTTGAATATAGAACTGCGGAGGTGTTTATACATATTTGTGTACCATAACTCTTTGTTATTGAAGATGTGAAGAACCATGTGATTCGCTCACGCCAAGTGGCAACTAGAATTTGCTCTTGCGATCAATCATCGCCCGCCGTTCTAAATCACCGTATTCCACAACATGTCCTGTTCATAGCATATGTAGCCCGTTCAATTGGTCTGTGGGTGGGTAGTTTTAGTATGGCTCGCCTTACCTTGCCTTTAAGTACATAAATATCTGATCACTATCTGCTTCTCTTTCTCTTTCTCTTCCCTTCCCTTCCTCTACCTGGTATTCGTGCATAATGCAACTCACCTTTGACATTCTCCCTATCATATCATAAATGTTGCTTTAATTCTTAGCTTATCTCCCTTGTCTGGTATCTTTTACGGAATATATGCTCGGGAGGGTGGGGGCGGGGGGGTTAGTTGTAGGGAAGGTGGTAGTGCGGAAATGTGTGAGAGTTTGGGGGGTTCTGTGGGATAATACTGCTTGCGCTGTTTTCTCTGGTTTGGGAAAAGGGGGGGGAGGGAAGGGGGGTTAGGTGTGGCTGCATTGTAAAAAGCTGCGGAAAGAGCCAACTATATGTACCCGTGGAAGTCTAAGTCCCTACAGTCACCCCTCGCTACAAAGAAGCCTTTAATCCATCCCAACTCCTAATGCTACTGCAAATCTCCTCTCAGGACCCCTGCTAATGCTGCATAAACCTCTCCGCTCCCCTCCTAAGCCTACAAATGATGTCTTTCCCGCGGCCTAAAGCCGCCAAGTGCTATTTCCTTCACATTCTACTATACTGCATATATCATATAAATGTCGACCGTAGCCCGGAGACGAGAGGGGAGCGAGGCTGTAAGAAGTTCGTATAAAAGGGGGCTGTTGATAGACAGCAAACCAATGCGCATATCGACCGTAAAGTCGTAAAGTTAAGAAGAAGTCGAGGAGGAGCTGCCCCACGGCATCTAGAAGAAGCGTTGTAGACTTGGCAACTCGGTAAGATATGCATTAGGCTAGGGCGAGAACCGCAAAGGCGTACAAGGGAGCAGCTGTTAATAGAGAACTACAAACCGACGAGAAGCTGAAATTATAATTGTATAGCTAGCCAGGAGAGACGCAGACGAAGAGCTGGATTGCCATACAATATAGAGCTAGATAGTTTTAATGTAGGGGAACCATACCCCTCGCGCCTAGGGGACCAATTATAGGAATGAGAGAGTTGCAATGTGGAGTTGAGGTGGTGCTGCAATTTATGAAGCTATGGAAAGAGCCAACTATGTACCCGTGGAGGCCTGAGGCCCCACGGGGGGTTAGGCATGAGGTGGGGTGGGAAGGGGAGGGGATGGAGGTTGTGGGTGCTTCGTAGCGGGTGAGTGGTTAGGGATGAGGGATGAGGGATTAGGATGGTGTGCCAACCAAGAGCCGCTTGCAGTATAAAGTAGAATCCAAAGGGTGTTGGAAATTTAATCTGATCACAGACAGCAAGGTAGAATGTGACGATGACGAGTATGAATGAAATGATGGCTTCCTTAAAACTGCAACCTAGTTTACATATTTTATCGATGTCGTTGATAAAACACTATGGTTATCTGATGCCGCCTGATCATTTCCACCTAAAGATGTTTGCCGTTCTTGTAGCGAATATCGGCAATATGCTTTCCCGCAAGCGTTTCCTTCCCACTATGTACCTGCGTGATCCAACCCGTACTCGGACCCAAAACATCGTCCAGATCCGTATAACCATACCACCTCGCAATATCCTCCGGCTGCGTAAGATTCTGATCCAGCAGCGAGAAATCCCTCGTTCTCGCACTGGACCTCTCTTCTCGTTCATGCAGCTCCATTACAAAATCGACTGCTTCTGCAAGACTGACAGTCACCGACGCTGCTTCGTCCCCTTTGCCAAATCGTGTGAAGCTGATGGGCGCGCTGAGATCCGTGGTAATGCCTGTTCGCACGAGGGATACGGCGAGGTGTGCTGTTTCCTCGGCTGTGGTGCATTCTAGTGGTGTTTCTCCTTCGATTACGATGATGAGGGCTTTGAACAAAGGCTTGATGTTGTATGACCCCCGCTGCTCATGCGAATAGATCAAATGCTGCACATGTCCGTCTAGCAGTGCTTCCGTGCTCCCATAGGTTTCGAATTGCGGTTCGGTTTCTTTGTGTTTCTGCAGGAGTGCGTGATGGAAATCTATAATTTCCTGCGTGCTCGCGGCCACTTCTTTTTGAAGGCTAATAAACTTGGCGAAGAAGTTGTAAAACTCGATATCAGTGGCGTGAATGTTGCCTCGGACCCACTTGTCGAAGATATAGTTCTTGATCTTTTCCAGGTACAAGCGATTTGGTCGTGGCTTTTGACGAGTGTAGATTGCTGTCGCCTTATTGCAAAGATCTTGAAGATGGTCGAATGTTACCGTGAGCAGTGGAAGATCCGGGGAAAGCTTCAGCGGAAACCGGACGAAACTTGTTAACAGGTAATGCAAAAAGCGATTTTCTGCGTCCAGTCGAATCTTCTGGCGTAGATCGAATTTCGTCAATCTCCGTACACCAGAATTCAGTGCTGTGCTTTTCGTTATATTTGCGGTAGCCATGACTACAGGTAGTCGTGGTAATTTGTTAGTTACTTGATCCTGGTATCAGCGTAGGTAGAATAACTTTTATAGATGTGGTATGAAAGAATGTGCTGACCTTTTCATCAGCCAGTGAGAGAGAATGAGTCAGTCCGAATGCCAATTCACGGCTAAAGTTTCGGAAGACTTTGGTACGCCATGCATGCCTCAACTTTCACCTATTCATCACTCATCACCTTGATGGCTAAGTCTGTCCCAGAGTCGCTCGTTCGCTGTAGGGTTCGTTTAACACGGTCTATTCCTCCCAGTCGGCGGGGCCGGTGCAACAGTAGTTGATTATCGCTAGTTGTAAGTCACAGCACAAATCCTGAGGCGTAGTTGCGACATGTGCATGTGCATGTGCATGTGGTATAGGAGCTACTGTGGGAATGTTCGCGATGTAGAGTTGAAGTTGTGGTTGTTGTATTGTACGAAGTGTAGAAGGAGCGGGGCCAGCTACCCAATTACTGGTGTAAGGTACCTACCTTACTATGTAAGGGGTAGGGTAGGTAGGCTTAGGTAAGGTATTACGCATGGATGTCTGAGGCCGCAGCCCCACACTGGACTGGGTACTGCCATGCAGACCCGCTAATATATCCACTAGCATCCGATTAGGCTTGGACTCGTATATGTCCGTACGGTACTTGAAGAGTGTGCGACCTACAAGATCAAGAATTAATTTCCACTTCTCCCGAGTGCAGCCAAGCCAAGCCATAAATAACCTTGCATGCACGAGATAAGGCTTGCCTATACGTGCCAATTGGCATGTGGTCTCTTTCGATAGCTACCTTAGCTGGACGGATCCACCAGCCCACAGACGTTCTGACCAGCCGGGGAGCCAAGGCAAGGCAAGTTTCCAGCTCGAAAACTGTAATTGCGGATTCTCAAGGCGTATACCAAGCAGATTCTACCAAGACTAACGAAATGGGGTGTAGAAGAGCGAATGGTTTGCATGGGATAGTAACTCCCAGAAAGAGGGCAGCTCGTTGTGCCAGATCTCCCATCTGAGGATGTGTCTATCAGATACCTCGGGGATTGCGTGTGCACAATAGCAAATGACACATCGTCCCTCGTGGTGTGAAGGGTATGCGCTTTTCGATTGAGTATTCCCAGCAGTGAAAGGCTGGAAAGCCATGTGCAAGTTTGCACCTTGTAATTTGAAGAGTTGCGGGGATCGGTGAGGGTCAAGTATGATTTTGAACCTTGAAACCCTAGAGAGCGAGAGACCTAAATAGTGCAAGGGCTAGGTGCAAGTATGAATCTTGAAGAGCGAGTGTTTTTGGAAGAGCGAGTCATTGAGAAGCGTATGTCTGATAAGCTTTGCGTTGAGCAGGTGCGTAATTGAGGTATAAGTGTTTGACCAAAGCGTAAATGTTTGATACGCGAGTGGTTGATGAGCACCGAGCGAGTGCTTGGATAAAGCATACTTGTTTGGATGGCGAATGCTTGATGTGCGGGTAGTTGAGCAGCGAGTGAGTAATGAGCACCGAGCGAGTGCTTGGAAGCATACTTGTTTTGATGAGCGAATGCTTGATGTGCGAGTAGTTGAGCAGCGAGTGGTTAAGCAGTGAGTGGTTAAGCAGCGAGTGGTTGATGAGCATCGAGCGAATGCTTGTTGAAACGCCAGTTTTTGAATCAAAGAGCCATGGATCAAAAAGGCGAGTGCTTGTTCAAGTGGCGAAGACTTTGCAACGATCCGGCGATTCCAAAAGCAGCGAAGACTCGAGAGAGTACATAGTGGATGCCTAAAGGATTTTCAAATGACCTGGCGAGTAACTTTGTGGTCTAATTGTAAAATGTTCGACCATTCGAGATCCCCGCCCGCATTTGATGATCGGCAAACAGTGTAAGCCTTTGATGTCGATTCATTGCAGAGCCAACTGTGTAATCGGGCCACATTTAGCTGCCTCCCTCCTGTACCATGGGCCGAATCTTCCCGAAGCTGCCCCTGTGTGTGTCCTTCATGCCCAGTTGTTCATTCCTGATGTCTGTGATGCCTGATGTCTGTGATGCCTGGTGTCTGTTCTGATGTCTGTGATGTCTGATGTTGCCAACGTCTTTGGTATTAAACATGTCGAATTGGCTTTATATCAGGGACTTCGTGTACCGCTCTACTCTGCTACCCATAATAGGGTACCCAGAAACGCCGCGCGGAGGCGTAGAGTCGGATTTTGTTTCCATAGTTTTGGGAGGGATTGCGCCCAGAATCGCTCGTTCGCTGTGGGGTTCGGCCAACACGGTCTATACCTCCCCCCTCTCCTGTGTCCAGTGCACACAGCCATAGTGATTAAAGAGGGTATGGGGCCTCGTTCAGGTCGCTCAATTTGGGTTTGAAGGTAGATCCTCCAGCACCCACCAAATGCTGGGAGTCCTCTGGTGATGTCCGACAATCCGGACGCTGCTAATGGTCTTGTGACCCAGGCTTCCACAAAATTCTGTCAGCATCCTTGCTATGCCGCTTCCATTCTTGCTGCCCAGCAAAGCAAAAAAGTCTCTCGTGCCAGGAAGATATACGGTATAGGGGTCGCCAATAGGGACCGCACCAAGTCTTGACTGAATGATGCCCAATAGCATCCTGCTATCCGTGTTCGTTATCTCTGGTTGTATAATAGCTCGCAATGAGCTGGGATTAGTACCAGTTGCCAGACAACGGTCTATCCAAGTTCTTCCAAGAATTTGGGATCTCTCTAGCCTATGCGCTGGATCCATCGTATCCAGTTCTTTGTTCGCGTAATGGCAGCATATAATGCCCTGCCGGGCGCTGATATGGTTAGAGTATGGGATTTCTCTCATTCCCGGCTCCGAAAGCACTTCCAAATATGCCCAGCCTTTATGCTGGTCCATCCTCTCCAGTTCCATCGTCTCCTCCACCTTCTCTGGGACATTCGCTGGCGGCTGAATTTCGGCAGGGCTTGGGTGGTAAAACATCGTCAATGGGTCGCAGGCAACGTCCTGGTTCGATGGATCCTGGAGTCGGGACTGGTAAACTTCCCACAGCCGTTCGCCGCGGGATTCTGCAACCTCATATACAAGGTGGAGTCTCATTATTCAAACACTTAATCAAACCAAGAAAAGTGTCGCTGAGCTTCGTCGCTACGGATCTATTTTTGCCCAACTCTCTCGTTTTCATCGGTTCTCAACACAAACTCAAATTCCGCACTACAAGCCATGGGAAAGAGCAGCCCGAGCATTTGGTCCAACTCCTCCAATTTGATCACAAGTGCTCATCATGCGTAGGTTATAGTTTTCGTATTGATATATTTGGTGGGATAGTCTCTTAGTTAATCCAAGCCGGCTTGCTCTTATTCAAGAGGCTGTATCTAATACCATTTGCAAAGATACGGCCAAGGGCGGGCAAATCGATCCATACTCTACGCAGCGTAGAGTCCAATGCATAGCAATGTAATATCAAAGAATAAGATATCTCACTTCAAGTAAGTAGATGCGGGATTGTAGAGGGTCTATAGACTAGCCCTCTAGGAACACTTGTGATTCGGGGGTTCGCAACTGGCATACCTAGTTGCATTATGATAATGATATTCATATTCATATACGTCTAGCGGATAGCAGTATAAGTTGCAGTCCAGGGACCTCCCTAAGGGTACGGAGATATGCTAAGCTAAGGATTTAGATACAGAGTATAAATATCAGAAAGCATTTCACACTCGAGTGTATAGCTAAAAGACCTGGGACTGTGACCTTCTCTTCCGTTTGGGACAGACTACTAGAAGAAGAAATATGTAGCTATTACCCCAGGCAGTCATAGGCAGGTGATATCTACGCGAAAACTTAGTGCGCATAAATGGCTAGAAAGTTGAAATCCACCCCCCCTTTAATTTGGAACCCCTGCCCCTTTTTTAAAGCCCTTCCTTCTACTCTCCTAAATCTCTCCTTTCCTCTGATGTATAGCCGTAGACACGCAGTCACTCTCTAATAGAACAGCTACCCCTCCAAAATTCGTGTGTCCCTACCCTTAATCCTCTATTGTAGTGTCTGCTAGCCCGGGTATTAAATTTCTTTTGGTGTATATAGATGGCCGCTCAGCTCAGGTATAGGGGTCACCACAAAACCCATGGACCCATGGGGACCCGACCCGTGGGTCCCCATGGGTCGG
>QGMI01001186.1:0-11391 GCA_007821535.1 Lachnellula occidentalis | reverse complement strand
ATACGGCTCTCCCACACCATATTCCAACATACATCACGAATACCAAAGAAACCGAATACGAGAAAACCACAACACGATTGTGGAAAAACACGAACCCTATTTCCCTGCATACATCTCTAACCCAAATTGACCAACTGCATGCAATAACCCTATTATTCATCTCAGCAACACATATCCATTCATTCGTCTTCACTTCACTTTACTCACTCCACATCCACACCCAAGATTTGTATAACATACCATGCTGTATTGTATACGTATGTACAACAATACCCCATACATAACCAATGCAGGTACGCTCCCTCCCTTTCACTCCCCATCTCCTTCCTTCCTTCATATTTCCAGAAACCAAATTTCCATATATGTGTAAGCAAATGCCATTTAGGCATTACGTCCCGACAGGTCAGGGCAAATACAATGCATCATATCCCGTCCACTTGGTCCTGGGATATATGTATAGTGTACTGTATGTATATATATTAAAAAGGATCTGCCGATTACGCAGCTGTGCAGCACTGCAGCGTATCCTAGTAAATTTAATAATCTATACTGGCAGGTACGGTGGTAGGTGGGTTCGGGGATTTCTCTGGATTGGGAGATGGGTGATAGGAGGTGTTGTAAATGCATGCATTTGAAGAAAGATTCTTCGAAAGGAGAGTTGGAAGTTTGAGGCATTCGTAAGTACTGATTGAGTACCTTGATAATGCCTACCTTAAAGTATAAGCGCCGCGCCGTAGAAACAACCTAAGTTTCCTTTGCACAGGCATGATATTATAACAAAGCTGTACTAAAACTCGATGCCGGCCTTTCAAGCTAATACTCAAATGCAGTAGTTGATAATATCGCCTTTCATAATTACGATATAATTGAAATCGCGCATCGCATCGCATACCCAACAAGCATATTCCCAAACCCGCCTACAGCTTCATTCACCCCACAGAGTCACAATAAACAATACATACATCATCCAACCCAGCCCGGCACGGTGGCCCGATGCAGATAAATTCACAATCAACACCCACATCTTACCCCCCCTCCATGCGCCTGCCTGCCCTGCACTTTGCGACGAGGGAACTCCGGTGGGGAATCTTGGGAAAGAAAAAGGGTGGACCGACCGATCGAGTGGATGCCCATGTACACTCCGTAATATATCGCGCGTTTTAAGGTTATGGGATCAAGATTCGATTACGGAGCGGAGGATTCGGATGCGTTCCAAACCTTCCATTATCCGGGGGTCTATATTGTCGGGGATATATCTGAAAGGAAGTAAACGCTGAAGCTATTGATTAAGGTGGGGATTTGTTAAGGATTGGAGGAGAGGATTTTGGTTTTGAAGGGGATGGAGGGGAAGAGGCGGTGCTCTGGCGTTTAGAGGTTCGGTAGCCGGCAAGAGACTGTACAAAATACGGAGGGGTGTTGTCAAAAAAGAAAACTGCATTTTCTACTTTGGTTTTACTAAGGTAAGTCCCCATTGGCTTAAAAGCTCCTTGGGTGCGATCATTTATGCCTTATTGAGAGATCGAAATCAAACCACTAAGAAAGGCGTTATATACTAGAGTAGGAATATGTCCGACAGTTGGAGTCCATACAAACCTAGTAAATGCATATAATATGGAAAGATGCAGATCTGGTAGAAAATCCCTGTAGTAAAGAGGACCCTGATGTGCATTGCTTGTCTCCGTACTTTGAATAGAAACATGATATGAGGTCATTGACCCCATATTCTTTGCTGATCGCTTACTCACTTGAGTCTATAGATTGTCAGTTGTATATTAAAACTCCGCTGAAAAGAAACACCTAAGATACTCCGATTCGAGCTTTCACGCGACGCATGGCGAATGCTATGTCATGTACTCGGGAGGTATGGCGACAGTGTGGCAAAGAGTGAAATTGCCAGACTGCGAATGACACGATGTGGTCCAATCAACGCGATCAGGGAGCTTCTCCACGATTACTCAGAAGCTTCTCCGGGGCGTTTGTGAGCTGTTTCCTGCATCATCTTGGGAGTTGGGCTTGAGCTTGAGCTTGAGCTCGAGCTTCCGGTAGGTAGATGAATGACATCGAAATCGAAAGCGCATCTTTATCTCTGTCTATCTATCCGAGCCTTGTGAACTCTAAAGCGGCACTACTGTGGCTGGTGTCTGCACGACTTGGCAGTTGGGAAAGGGGGTGGTGATAAGTGAAGGCGAAAAGAGGAGAGATCAGTTTCTTAAGCGGTGTGACGTAGCTTGCAACTGTAGACCTCGTTGGCAAAATCACTTGAAAGCAAAGACTTTTATTAAGGCTGAGAAGGTGAGATAATAGGTAGCCGCAGAGCACGATCAAATTCCCCCTCCTCAGCCACAGCTTGTACAAAACAATGAACGTGACCGCACTTGGGCGCGTGTTTCAGAGTATGCGCAACCCCAGAGATTGGTCCAAATAGTACTTGAGGTCTTTGACGGTCTAGACCAGATCTCCCAGACCCCTGGTGGTTTGAGCTGGCCTGATTGACTGCATTGGACAGTCGCATAAGATTGACCTCGATTTGGTTATAGCGTGCGAGGTAATAAGCAAAAGAATGCGTCCCCTGCTAGGTAGGAGTGAGAAAAGAATCCCATAAACCGAGCATCTGGCATCTGGATGCCGTGAAAAAGCGAAAGAGAAAAAGAAAGAAACGATGACGGATGTGGCGCTTGTTGCGACTTACTCACCTCTGCACACCGCATATGCCAGTTGACCTCTCGGAAGTCTTGCTGGGACGTTATGGAGTCGGCCTCCGATGTGGCTGGAAACCCCCTCTTTGCTTTCAAGCCACGCACGCACTTGCCACATCTAAACTGATTGAAGAAATGATTATCAGTTACCAATAGGGCTAATGTAGTAATGGAATGGCTCATGGATTTGATCGCGTATCATATGGACCCTTGATGCTTAACTCTTGTAAGGCAGTTCGTCGTCGGTCCCCGTAGTTTTCGCTTCGCTGTCATCTGTTTCGAAGGACCGAATTTGGGAAAGAATTAGATGCACAAAATTGAGATCCCGATGCGAGAGTTAACTCACTCAAGCTCCTTTTCTCACTAGGCTACCCCTGCCACCCTTTCTCCCGCGAAATAAAATGATGTGGCATTTGGCGCAATTGTGACATTCCCCTCGAATTTGCCCATATCCGTACCGCTGGGTTGTAGAACGTCAGGCCGAACGAAGCCTATCGTCCTATAATGTTACAAAGTAGAAGAACGATGTTTCGGGAAATGTCCTTTCTTTGTTTACCGGCTTTGGATAACAGTGAAAACACAAAACACGCTTCGAGCTCGTTTGGCTGTGCTCCCCTTTCTTTAGGTGGTGGCTTGCCGAGTTCCTTATAGCGGCCCAAGGATGGGGCCGATTTTCATCCTACGAAAAAGCTTGTCCGGTCTATGGGGGTCTCTTATCAATCAGATGACTACGGCCATCTATTTCTGAAGGATTGCGGTAACGCTAAGACTATGTTGTGTTTTGTTCTGTTTTGTTTTGTCAGTGACGGCATGGTTATCAAATCTAGAAGAGTATTTTCACCTGGGCCAGGCTTGCTTAAGGATTGGAGGTGCCGGTATACGATATAGCCATTCTCGAGCCATTGTAATGATAGAGGCTAGACGAGGAGTGATCGAGATGAGTTGAGGTGACAGAGATCGTCAAAAGCTACAAAGTATAAGGTTGTGGCTGTGTGGCTGTGTTTGAAGGACCGGTCTAAAGACCTCTTTTGAAATTCGGCATCATTATTCCGTAAAGGTAAGCTGAGCCGGATGGGAAACTGATACTCATCGCGATCGTGCTCTTCTCCCTATGGCATTTTTCAAACGCCACCACGGTTGTCGCACTACAGAACGTGGGCGCGTGTGTACTGTAGAAAGCGACAATGGTAGAAAGAGAGAAATGAAATGGCATATCGCGTGTCTCAGGTCAGAGCCGTGATGTTGGCTGACTGGTAACTGTTGATTGATATCGTACTCTGCCGTACTCTATCGTACTCGTAGCGTGATATGAAATGTATGGCATTGTGTCCAAAAAAGGACTTCCTCGGGTTGTGTGGTGCCAAAGAGACTTTCGCATGCAAAGCGTGTACAAGCATCTTGCCTGCATCTTTCCCCGGCTAGGGGGTGGGTCTATCGCCACTCTCACGGTGATCGCTTCCCCATTTCGAACTGGCTGTGGCTGAGGACGCGCTGGCCATCACGTCTTGCCCGATGAGCGATCACCGCTGCTTTGTGAAGTCGGCTCGAGCATCGAAAGGGACGCGCGCACCAGGCCAGGCTTTGGCTCTGGCTTTCGGTCCCCACTTGGTGCAGTGCTACTGTATGGCGGGCGGTATCAAGCCCCAGCTAGACCCCCTCCCTTAACAGAACAGGTCAACAGCACAGCTACCTGGAGGGAGGTACCTGAGGACCTGAGGTACCTTACTACCCCCTCTGCTACCTATTCTACAGAGTATAGCCATAGTCATAGCCAGGGATTCAAGGGGCCAAAGGGGTAAGAGCCTTCTTCTCCGGGAACCTTCTTCCATCCTCTTCCTTCCACCTCACTTCCACTTCTCCCTCCAGTTCTGCACTTGCTCCCACTTCTCCCCCTGCACTATCCTGTAGCTCCATCTGATCCTCGTACTCACAGGTATGGACCCTGGACCCACGGCCCCCATGCCATTGTTTTGAGATCTTAGTGGAACTTACCGTCATTCCACTGGAGTGCCATCCAGCCATCATATAATATCAGCCTCTTCCTCCGCTATCATTTCGCCGTGCTGCGACTACTTCACGACCCTCAAAAGACAACTTCCATTCCACTCACGCTCGCTACTACTACTACGTAGCTATTTGCACGCCACCACCCGTCAGATTCACATGATTCCAACGGGAATACATACACGTCCACAACCCATCCCAGCTATCCGCTGTTGAAGCTATCGGTCAAGCTGTCGTCAACAACACTGATGAGCTGTACCCAGCTCACCCACAAATCTCCAATGTTTCGCAATCGGTAAGCATACTAGAATACTAGAACCCAAATAAAGCCATGAAAGATGCGGCCTGCGCGCCCAGACTTTATGCCTCTGTGTTGTTGCGCGATTGGAGAAGTTTAGAAGCAATGCAGAGCTGACCTTTTCGCGTACCAGGACGTCTTCACAAAAGCCAGGCGATGAGTTCATCGCGACTTTCCGGCAAACTTTCCCAGAGGTCGCAACGACATTGGCGGGGTCAAGTTCTGGAAATTCCTCTCTTGGCGTTGCAATCGCTGGCGGGCCACTACATGATCTAAAGTATGTATATATCATATGCCTTCTACAAGCTGAACTAGCTTGTCTTCAATCCCTCCGCGGCCAACCCCGTTTTGCTCATCATGAGCGCCATTTGTGATTTTGCTGACACTTCTTATCTACAGGCATAACCATCTGGGACATGAGGATATAAAAGATCTCGATCCTACGCCTAGAGCGCAGAACGACCCATGGCGTTTCACACCTTCTCTCCTTGATCCGAACTCGTTCGCCTTTTCCAATTTCGCAAATCAACCGCCTGGCTACTATACCCCTACTCCAGGCGGTACCAACACGTTATATCACAACCAGGCTGGTGATCTACATACTCCTGGGATGGGCATGGCCATGGGTCTTGGAACCCCTCTATCTATGCCCGCCTCTTCTGATGGGCTTCATGCTAGCACCATGATGGACATGTCTGGATTTGGTCACCACATGCATCCCCAATTTCACAACTATAATCCATTTGGCCAACAACAGCATCACCACCACCATCAGCAGCCGCAGCAAGACTCATTCGCGCCCTCCTCTTTCGTACACCAGGACACGGGTTACGAGACAATGGACCACGATGGGTCGCCCATAGACGATGAGGGGCGCATGGGATCAATGGAATCAAATATGCAGCATCATTCTCCTGTCATGGCTTTTCAGCCTACTCATTACGATGCGGCAATGTCTGCCCAAATGCCACCATCTGCGGAGAAGTTTCGCTTCCATGTTACTATGAATGCACCAACTGCCATGGTCAAACATGCTGAGGAAATACCGATAACGTATCTCAACAAGGGTCAGGCATATTCCATCTCAATATCTGACACTGCTCCTGCAACGCCATTACCCCCGGGGTCGAAATACAGGACTTTCGTGCGTATCTCTTTCGAGGACGAGCAGCAGCGTCAAAAGCCTGCGACATGCTGGCAGTTATGGAAGGAGGGTCGCGGAACTAACGAAGCTCATCAGCGTGGAGGCAAACTCCAAGCGGTCGAGTACGTCGAGGCAAACCAGCCTGCAGAGAGTGATGACAAGAGGACTCGAGTAGAACTCGACACCGCATCTTTCGATGGGTTCTCGGTTGTATGGACACCTGGCGCGAACGGCTCTCCAGAATGCAATATTGCCGTTCGGTTCAACTTCCTATCCACCGACTTTAGCCATTCTAAGGGTGTCAAGGGGATTCCTGTGCGACTTTGCGCGAAAACCGAGACTATTCCAAGCGGCTCGCCTCGCCCCGGCACGGAAGTCTCCGAGGTTGCCTTTTGCAAAGTCAAGCTTTTCAGAGACCATGGAGCGGAACGGAAACTCTCGAACGACGTCGCACATGTGAAAAAGACAATTGACAAGCTTCAGCAACAGATCGCTCAGGCCGAGAATGGCATGAAGGACTTTGGCAAAAGGAAGAGAACCGGATCGATCTCCACTAAAGTGCAACCCAGTCAGCGCCCGGGCAAGGTCCAAAAGCATAAGAGAACTTGGTCAATGTCATCAGGATCTTCTGGCGGACCAAGGTTGCCTGTCGAAGAGGATCTCCATTTCAAGCTTCAGACCATGCAAGACATGTTCACAAGCACGAGGCCAGTTAGTATCTTGTATCTCCGCGGATCAGAAGCGGACGATCCAGATCTGCACCCAGTCGCTCTGGTCGGTGAGCCTTTGGATTTGACCAAGGTGGACTCGAGAGGGAGCGATTTGTGGCAGCAGAGGACTAGCGATCACAGCTCTACCGGAACCTCTTCGTTTGTCTCTCCTTCCCCGAGTTCCATCTCTCTGCAATCCCAGGGTCGAGCTGGCACTTCGACGAATGCTGGCGGCAAGTGGGATCTCCAGACGTTAGCACCAACAGATGTGACCTCGTCGAATCCTCAGCACCTCGCAAGCCCACCGGATCAGCTCACAAAGATTCCCCAGACTGACGAAACCGGAGGCTTAAGTGGGTGGATCGAAGCTTTAGGAGTTGATTCTTCCTACAAACCGCCCGCCGTGGAACATCTTATTAAACCTGTAGCCTGCTTCTATATTCTTCATCGCGATCCGATGCAGCCAGATAAGCACGAGTATTACAAAGCCGTGTACCTGATGCAGAGAACCCTAAAGGAGTTCACAAATAGCATTGCGGCCAAATGGAACCTGAAACCAACCAGGATTTTGCGAACTCTCCACGTCCTCGACCGTGGTCTTGAGATCGAAATGGACGATGATGTTATTTGCGAACTCGCCGAAGGCCAGGACATTGTTATGGAGATTACAGAAATCCAAGGCCAGGTCCATCGCGAATGGGAAATGTCGGTCGATGTCGGTGTTGACAGCGACAACGGCAACGGCACTCGGAATGTAAAGCAAAGTGAGGGATACGAACTTCGCCTAATGTTTTAATACCTTTGCATCCTTCTCCTTCTACTTCTCTTAATCTTTTACTTTATACCCAACGACCCCAACATGGTCATGTAATTGTTACGACCTTCATCATGTATTGAGCACGGGTGGGCGGAAGAACTATTTTCAAAGGCGTCAAATTGCTTTCTAAGATACCAGTTCCACATTCGTTGGAACACCCTTTCCTCGAGATGCGTCCTTGACAAATCCGGTCAAAGGCCGTGCATGCAGGGTTAGGATATTCCCGATGCCAATGCTAATGCCATGCATGATATGGAAGGCTTTTAGGCTTTGCTGGGAGCTTTTCCCTTTTCTTCTCGCATATACTTTGTGGTTTAAACCACCATTTTTTTAACATTCATTTTCATTGCTTGTAATTATGAGCAACGTACAAGACAGATGAACGGGAGGCATGATATAAGGAGCTACGACGCACACGATTCTTTTTGATCATCTCATTTCAGGCGTTACTCAAGAGCCAGCCAGAAGAAGGAAAAGTACACGAAGGATTAGGCGTACTTGATCAATGGCTCATTCACAATAGCAGGGCAGCAAGATCAAGACTAAACTGCAAATACAATACTATCCGATTTACACACCATCTAACTGTACTACAATTTTCCTCGTGAATAATTTCTGAATAATTTCCCAGCCGAAAACATCTCAAGCCTCGACCGGGCGCCAACGTTGTGTACTAAGACTCGACAGGGAGCTCTTCGCTTTTGCGGCACGGCAAGCTCAAGCGCCGACTACTTCAAGCAACTAAGAAGAAAAAACGGCTGTCATGCCAAACATGTCAAACTCTAAAGCGTAGCCACCGTAGCCCACCGTTTGTCCCTGAACCAATTTCCTTTTCCCACAAACCTATTCGGGGCGTTGAGCCGGGCCCTTCGTTAGGTGGCCGGCGTCAGGAGAAGATCCACATTCATTGGCCGGCCCCACTTCTCGATGACGACTCTCCCCTTCCTTTACAATTATATTTCCCCCGCAGCTCGCTCGACGATCCGTTTCTTACAGCAGGGGCCCAGGCCAGGTCTCTCGGTTCAGCCACATTTGTGATCGACGAACAGCGGGCAGGGAAGGCTGGTTTGGGGTTAGTACGGATGTGGCGAGTGAGTTGTGCATATGTATGTAATAATGTATGGCTTTAACTCGTTCAAGACGCATGGCCGAATCCGAATGCGCGGGAATGCAAAAGACTGGGTGGGTGTGTGTGAGATGAGGAAACGAACTACCGAAGGGAAGGATGGGATGGGTAAAAGGGCCAGCTACGGCAAAAGCCATCTCGTTTGGAATTGCCGTGAAATCGAAAATGAAAAGAGGAGAGGGGAGGAGAGGTTTGTTTACCTGGGTTCCTGAATGGGTGGGAGGTGGGGTTTTGACTTTTGACGCGACGCGACGCGACTGGTTTGAGGGGAGGGGGGTTGCAACTAAGAGCAGCGCAGAGCCGGTGCCTCTTCGTGGTAATGGTAATGGTAATAAGATGAATGATCCGGCCTAGTCTAACGGGTGCTCGTAGTTGAGGATAGAAACCCTACTACTGTAAGAAATGTACAAAGGAAGCTCTTGCTGCTTTTCCTCTTATGTTCCCCTGTAACTGCAAGACAAGGATATGAAAAGGAGCAAGAGCAGACCCAGAAAGATGGTTGAGCCTAGAGCTGGAGATGGAAAATGGGACGTGGAGGAAACTCGGAGAAAGAAGGACGACAATCGCGAGATGGAGAGATAGAGAGGCAGAGTCTTCGGTCCTTTCCCCTTGGCTCGCTTCCGCACAGCTGGTCAGGGATTCTGTTGACCTGGAGGCTGGATCTGATATAGGTATAGGACGATTTTCTAGCTTGGCTGGGTGGGCTGGGCTTGGGTGCCAGCGCATTCATTGTATTTGCTGCATAACGGGAGCGGGATATAGATGGAGTATGGCATAGTTCACTATAGCATGGCTTGCTTACCTTGGGGATGGCTCATGTGATGCATGGCATGGCGTGGGAAAACGGTGAGTAGGGTAGGTACAAGTCAGTTAGTTCAATTTGGCGTGAGGCTTGACGTACTATAGTGAAGATAGTGGTGTTTAGCTAATAAAGTGAACTGTGGCGCAGGCAGAAAGAAAGAAGTGACATTTCCACGTGAAGCAGTTGTGGCGGCGAGGAACCATGCTGGCTCTAGAATAGCTCGAGGGCCGGTGGCTACTCTACTGTAGAACATTTTCGATAGCGAAGGAGGGGTCCTCTAAGCCACAACCACGGTCAGTGAAAGAGAGCGCCACAGGTCATCCCAATACAGGAAGGAGATATTCGGTGGTCTTGATAGCGAGATCGACGAGTGACGAACAGGTACTTTTGGATTGGTGGGGGATTGACGGATAGGGTCGATCAGGGACCGATCGTTGGAGATAGTTCTCGTACTGTGGCTGGGCTCTACTGTTATCAGGGGCACTGTACGATACGATATAGGTATAGCTGATTTACCTAAGGAATGTTCACTTTAGGCTTGGTTGCTGGTGATTATGTTATTGGGATCTCGATGTCAGTGAGTAATTCTTTCCGAGTCCGATAGATCTATGGAAACTCTATCTATTACCTATTGCTTGACCGACCAGGCCTGACTTCTAGCATCTAGATGAGCTTTAGACGTGAGCTTGTGTTGTAGAGATGCCCCTCGCTTTCCTTTTCTTCTTCAAAGTATAACTATCGTTGAAATTGTGTAGTGCTGTGCTATGCTGTACTTTCTCGATAACATGGCTCTCGTGCTCACGTGAGCGTATTCCCCTCTGTTGAAGTGTTCCGAAAGCCATGTCCATCTACCAAGAAAGCATGAAGAGCCTGCTTGCTCTAGCCCATATATATCCGGCGCCCTTCTGTAAACCGAATGTCACTGTGGCTCGGGATTCGCACCTGAACGGCCCTATAGCGTAAGCCGCAAAGAGATGGAACGTACCGTACGTGGAGCGTTGAAATGTTTGTGAGATGTACTGTGTACAGTAAAAAGCGGTATTGGGGATCGAAACACATGGCTCTCAGGACTGGATGGGTAGGCTGGGTAGTGGGTAGTAGTGTCGAGAAGGCAGGCACAGATGCCCAATCGACGGCGGGGTTATAGTGCGAGGTTTGGTAGTAGAGTGAAGGCTGTGAGGGAGATAGTTAAACAAGTTTTTCGATTTGTTGGCTGTGTGCTGGAGAGCAAAGGTTGGAGATTAGGCGTAGAGAGGGGAAGGACTCTATCTAACTTTCTTAATATTCTTGATATGGCTAAGTCAGCCCAGTTGCTTAAATATTGCATCTAACCTGCAACTATAGTACCGTACCATACCGATATACAACTCCTCTCAAGTCTTCTTCTTCTTCTCCTTAGCCCTGTCTGGATGCTCTATTGCCTATATCCAAGTCAAATCTAGGCAAGACTTGCTAGAACATATAGAACGGTTAACCCGGCAGCGGCGAATCGATGGGGAGCTCCTAGAACTCTCCATTTGAGACGTCCTGCCAATCCTTCTTTCTCTATCACTTCACATGCAAACTGCCTTTTATCCACGTGAAATTCGGAGCATGCTGATGACTAGGACTTCATGGTAGACGGCGGATAGGGAAGAATACAAAATTTGTTTGAGAGGGGGGAACCTAGACGTAGCAGATCTGCAAAGATGTTAGTCCTAGAAACGCCATATTGTAGAGCCGAAAGAAAAGCTAAGCTAAGCTAAGCTAAGCTAAGCTAAGAAAAGAAAAGAAAAGAAAAGAAAAGAAAAGAAA
>QGMI01001185.1:0-11394 GCA_007821535.1 Lachnellula occidentalis | reverse complement strand
TGATGTGGAGGTGCTTGACTGATTGGATCGTGCCTGTTTTTATTGGAGGGTGATTTTTGTATTTGTATGATATTGCTAGAAAGAGAAAATAGGTTCTTTGTATTAAGGGTATGTGTATTAGGGGTGCACCAGTGTAGAATGTAGCATAATAGACGGTTATTTGGTGCAATCCGTTGTATTGCCATTAGCTTTGAAGTAGAAGCATAAGATCTAAATGATATAGTAACGTCCAGATTATATTCAATAACCAGGGAGAGAGGAAGTCTAGTTGGACTTGATTACGCATAGCGCTCATCATAACCTGCACCCTACTATACGGGTCGATCATCTTGATCCTCGAGTCGCCACTCATAAAAGCTTTCAGTCGGATTCTAGAATATTAGCAGGATGTACCGCCAAGTAACTGATGCTTAACTGTAAAATGAGGCTGTTGCTCCTTCCTTATCAGCGACAACCTTATACTTCGTGTTCAGAAATGTCCTTGAACTCCGGATAATTGTCAGAACACCCCTAGCTTTTTGGGGTGGAGGCCACGGCCCTACAAGTCTGTTTAGAACTGCCAATTAGGACCTAGTGCGGACAGGACAGCGCTTACGGGCCGTACCGAACACTCTAGAGATATAATTTTATCTTTAAGCTTAAGTTATTTTCGGGTTTTATAGAGTTTAGTCAGCAAAGCTGACTTAAATACAATCAGGAAGCTATCGATAATTCATCATATTGACCTTTCAATCAACACAATCGCATAACCAAGAACTATCTCCTCGTGCCACGCATTACCCTAAGAGGCTCAAACGGAGGCCGGCGGCTAAACCCCTGTTGTTTTAACTTTGTGCGAATACTTAACCGCTGTACCTAGCCTCTACATGGTGTGATTCAGAAGCCAGCCCTGCATGGGGAGCCCCCTGCATGCTGCACGGACCTAGTATTCTCCAACAGGCGGCAAGCCTATATCACCTCAACGTTCATTCCAGATCAATACAGTACTTACTACCTATATACTATCTATACTCTTCTAGTCTCTTTGGAGTTTTAATAAGTATGGGCCTATATTTTATCCTATTCCTCCTCTCTGCCCTTAACCTTATCTCCGCGGATACCGTTCAGAATAGCTTCATAACTCCTCCACCGCTCGGCGCGGGTGGTAACTATACTGGCAATCTTGCCTGGCCTCTTGGATCGTCACAAACGATTCAATGGATTAGCGACTTCTCGACCTACCAGCTCTTGATTTGGCAAGATAACCAACAAGGAGGAGAAGTGACTACAATAAGTATATCATCTGCGTCCTAGCCTTGTCGCTATTGCTCATCTCCTTCAGCAACTGGTAGCAACTCTGGCACTGGACAGCAAGACGGTTCCTTCATATGGGATGTGACGACGCTATACAACATTGTTGCTACTCCTGTCTTTTGGTTCGTGCTCTCTGAAGGAACAGACGGAAACTCAACTTCATTCAACAGCCACTACTTCAACATTACCTCACCCACCTCTTCCAGTAGTAGCTCAACCTCATCATCAATATCCCTCTCAACCTCCTCCACAATCGCCTCGAGCCCCACCAACACCCCTACCTCCGTCCCCGAACACAAACTCAGCACCGGTGCCAAACTTGGCGTCGGCATCACTATACCTGTCTTTGTGGTCGCTGTGTCCATAGTAGGCTTCTACCTATGGCGGCGCTCTAAGCGATCAAAGGCGCTTCGGCTCGTTGCCGTCGACCCCGCGTATGATTTATCCAATTCTGGATATAGCAAGCCCGAGTTAGCGGCGCAAGAGACTGAGCGCTATGAGCTGGCCATGGGTGAACGACGCGACTCGTCTGGGAATGGGATACAGAGGCATGAGCTGGGGTAAACATGACGGATTCTGGATTTTGTAGTGGTGGGATTTGTTTGGAGCGAGAATACCCTTTTTTGTGCAATTGCAAGCAAACACGGACAGGTGGAGTTAGATGTGGTGGTGAAGAAACCCGGCAGAAGAGGGAAGTTTCATACGCTGCTGGAACCTAGCTATCTTCTCAAAAAGCCTCGCTTTCATCTCAAACTTTGCATTCATGGTGGAGTGACGGTAGTGGGGGACGCAATGCTTGGAGGTTAGAAAGTTAGGCCTCACAAGCTTACGTAGCCCACGCTAAACCACATGACTAAAAAGTCCCATATGTTATCCCCAAGTATGTCCTGACAATATCTCTTCTTATACTTCTCGATGTTGTACCAAAGCAAAGTATATCAGCAACTGAACATACGACAGTCGTCGTGCGTCGGCCTCGTCCGACTTGGCAACCGGACTTCCGTGTTTTCAAACCCGCTCGTTTACAGTACAGTAAGCACGACCCCACTATAGAACATGAACTTCCGCTTCATCTTCAGCACTTTTCCCCCATTGTCCTTCCAACCTAAAAAGCCGTCGACATGACAGAAAGTACCGAAACTGTTATCCCGCAGGTGTCAGGGTCGTTCACGTGCCCGCTTTGCCACAAGTCGTATGCTGCCCGTAAGTCTCTCGGGGAAATATGTTCGCTTGTTCTATAAAATGTCCTGTGCTTCAGATTGACATATCTGAACCTGCAAAGTAAGATCTTTATAAGTGTAGAGATTTTGTTCTTCCTAATTCAAAGATATCTAAGGTCTTTTGTGACCTGGTGGCGAGAAAAGAGAATTATATTTGTTCATTTGTTCTTTGGACTAGCTGACATTAAATATTTGATCATAAAGGTTCATCCTATGTCCGCCACTCCAAGCACTGTGGTAAGGAGCAAAATACCGGACCTCCTCGACAAAAGTCTTGTCAGCAATGCTCAAAGTCAAAGACAAGATGTGACCAACGCCACCCGACGTGCACTCGGTGCACCTCTCGAGGCGATCGTTGTGAATATGCCTCCAAGTTCTACCAGGAAAACCGACAGGGAGCAACCCAGAGATCTGAATTGCAATTCGAGTTTGACAATCAGGACGAGTCAATGATCGTAGATGAGAGTTCTTCCGGGACAAATGGCTCAACTCCCCCACTTGACCATCGCCTGGAAGATCCTTTTATGCCTATTGCAACAGTGTACGCTCGTACGCCAAGTCCTCCCGACAGTGAACCCACAAAAGAAACGGTACAAAGCGGGGGCTTTCGGCCGGTCGAGGATGCTTGTTTCACTGCAACAGTTCCCATATCCAGCAATGTCGAGGCGATTCGCGAACGCTGGCTCTACCCTTTTGTCGAGGACTCACCGGCCAAGATTGCGATCCGAACACATAGCATGGAGTTTCTGTGCCGTGTGCTTCGGACATATCCCCGGATGATGGCACGGAGCGAGAACGTCCCTCCCATTATACACCCACTACAGGTAACTTCCGAAGACATGGCGTTACCACTCGCAAACTGTTTTGCACTAGCGAAAATGTGGGAAGGAAGCGCCCAGCCTGCTGGTGATTTAGTTGACCAGACTATCAAGCGGGAGATGGAGAGATTGTTCAATGAGGTCTCCCCCACTTTCTCCTTTTCCTCACAGGCACGCACTGGATACTCTCCTAACTTCAAGTATTACAGTACCGAACATATGACCCGCCCACACTCGTCGCTGCCTTCCAGGCACTACTAATATACTCGATAATCCTCCTCTTCCCCAACCCACAGAAACCATCACCGGGAACATTCAACCAGGTAACTCTCATCGCGCTCCAAGATCTGGGCTGCTACGTTGGCGAAACAGACCTCAACCTCTCACCCGTAACCATGCATAACCGACCCTCATGGGATACCTGGATCATCGTGAACGCCAAAAGAAGAACATTGATGGCTTTGTATTGTTTCGAGTGGATGTACGCAAGACTAAACGCCTTACCAACATATCCCTGCACGGAGATTGGGTTCATGCCTGCTCCAGCAGGAAAGTCGACGTGGGGAGCGCGATCAAGAGATGAGTGGGAGTGCGCCTATAGCAGGTGGTTAGCACGCTGGGCTGAACAGGGTTTCTATACAATAAAAGAACTGGCTACTGTTCTGCCGGGCCCCGAGATCGACGCTCGCACGGAAATGTGGTTGGAGGAAGCAGATGAATTTGGGATGATGTATATGTCTCTCGGTAATAAAATCCTACCCCTGAAGCCGTCAGAAACCCCGCTGACACGATGTAGTAAACGCTACTGAGGGTGCTCTTTCTCTTGGAAATGATCGTAAGGCATAATCAAGAATTTGCTTCCAATATGGAAAGGCCGCACAATGGACCTGGGCAGTTTGAGACAAGCGCGTACAAGCGCGGAATCACCGATCCTGACCGAGTCCCTCTAGCCCTAGCAGAGGATTTGGATTGTCTTATTATCTTGTGCACGCTTTTAAGCACAAGCATTTCTTCTCTTGGATCTTCACATTTGTGATAGAAGCTATAATGGTTAGGAATAAGGGCGTTTTCATCCTTAGCTTATAGATACCCGAAACGCAAATAGCATTGATGATTGCCATCATCGTCCGTTCTAGAAATTCGCTAAATGATCCGCTTGGCCTACGGGGTTGAATAGCTGAAAAATCTGTATTACTTCAATTTGCGACTTGAAAATAAGCTTTGAGGTCTGATAGAAACCTGGGATGCTCTAGTGAAAGGGATCTTAGCTTAAAGATATAGTTGATAGTGATTTAGAGCAGGTATCAATATCGAGCAATAACTAGTGAAATCTATAATCTTCAGGAGTGAAAACACGAAGAATCGCGATATGAGCGTGATGCTTAACCGACGCGATCCCTATCTGGGGCATCGAGAGACGAAGGGATAGGGCGGTAATGGTGATGTTAGGAAAGATGAGGTCGTCGCTGCTGCCTAGCGCTCAAACGTGATATAAAGTACTCGAGTACTGCCACGTGATCCTACATACAATTCCCAACTTCTCGCGATTCAGCTTGCAAGAGTCATTTGTGAATATTCATCACAGCAACGTTTTCAGGCGTGTGGCGATCATCCACCGATCTGACCAACCAAGTTACAGTCAGTAACAGAAACAGGGTGTCACTGGAACGAGTCACTAATTGGGGTCAGCCAGCATTCAGTCAGACTAAGGGGCGGGGTTGAGACATCACCACCACTAAAGCTTCAGGGCTCGGTTGCTTACGGTATTATGCTTTCAGGCTCAAGCTCGTATAACAACAGCCTTTTCCCATTTATTATTGTTTCGCGCAGCCTTATAATATCTCTGCCATGGCTAGATATCTTTGATCTAGGACGTTGTTTGTTTGTTTGTCTGTTTGTCTTTCTGTATATCTCTACCGCGTTTCTCTCACATCGCATCCTCAACGCGTCAATATGGCGGGAACGAAATTCTATGGCTCGCAAGTCGGCGGCAGAAGCGTGACGCCTCACTCCTACACAGGCTCACCTCTTGAACTTCTCCGCCATGACATCCTCTCAGCCTTCAGCTTCTACAAGCTACTCCCCAACATCATATTGCCCCTAAACCCATGTCGTTCGGGCGAGCTTTGCGAACTGTACCCCTCGGCTGCCAATCTATGGGCCATGTTCTTGCACCTGCTCCTCTTCTGCATGCAGCTGCCGTTCATCCTCTCGGTACCGTTCTGGCTCCTGTTTCCGCTATGGATGGTGGTTGTCGGGGTCGCGGGGTTCGCGGTGGTCAATCATGCGATATGCTTCTTGCTGAATGGGTCGAGGGGGAGGTTTGTGAATGAGCCGAAGTATGCGCAGCTGAAGGAGGAACATAGGCACGAGCAGTGGATATTCATGAATGGTGTAGCTGTGGGGTGAGTCCTTTGCACATTCATGCTCTCTTCTAATTTAATCAGAGATAGAAAACATTGGATGCAATCCAACATCAACCGCCTAGCCCTCACCTTTGGCCGTCCCGTCCTAGGCGTCCATAACAAAACCAGCGGTGTAATCTTCGACGTGCTCCAATGTCTGATCCAGCGCAACTTCAACTACGCAACCATGGACATCCGCGACGGGTATAAGATCGTGAAATCCAAGCTCTACAATCCCAATTTCACCAAGGTAATCAATCAATCAATCAATCAACCAACCACCCTTCCCTCAAACCAATCAAAAATCAGTCCAAGAACATTTTCTTTTTTCAAAACCTTATATACAAAACGTTCCTGAATTAAACCTCTAAGTTCTAACATGCCGTCCCATCCCCCCAGGTAATCTTCATCCTGCACAGCCAAGGCGGAATAGAAGGCGGCATGATCCTAGACTGGCTCCTGCAAGAACTCCCACAAGACCTCCTCTCCAAACTAGAAATCTACACCTTCGGCAACGCAGCCAACCATTTCAACAATCCGCACCTACACCTGCTATCCCAGGCCGCCGCGCTCAAGAACCCACGCCGCGCCACCCTAACCAGGACAAGGACGCGTATCGAGGGGCAGTGGCAGGAACAGGAACAGGAATCTCATCATCGCCCTAATCCTGGCCATGGGAATAAACATGTAGATATGCATGCTGACGTTGACGCTGATACTGATACCGATATAAACAAAACCCATCTAACAAACACCCACAACCAGCACTCGACATACACAACCTCCACCCCCCAAGGCAAAACAATCCACCACATCGAGCACTACGCCCACACCTCCGACTTCGTCGCCCGCTGGGGCGTACTACATTTCATCACCTCACCCCCCCACTCACCCACCGCACCCCGCTTCATGGGCCGCGTGTTCGAACACGCCGGTGCAAATGGCGGACACCAGTTCTGTATGCATTATCTGGATACCATGTTTCCGCTGCAGAAATGCGAGGACGGCCGCGAGGGCGTCGGGGGGAGTGGGTTTGAAGGGTGTGTGGATGGGGTTGGGGATGGGGGGAAAGGAGATGCGGATGGGTTTATGGGCGAGGAGGTTGAGTGGTGGGGACGCGGGGCTGGTAGGGAGGGATTGGAATCGAGTTCCTTGAGCGCTGCTGGGAGCTTCTCTTATAAGGGTGATAGGGAAGCGGTAGGGATTAACGAGATGAGTCCTGTGACTCCCTCGAGTACGATGGATGCGCTGAGGGGCGAGTTTGAAAACGAGAGGGGTTTAGGAAGAAGGCCAAGTATACGGTGGGAGATTTAAGTCGCTTGTGGTTGTATAGGAACGGGGGAAGTCCGCGCAAGGATGCGGTGGATGCGGGGATTGCGAGGATGGCTACTATCTGATCTGAATACCCATTTGCAATTTTGTCTGTCTTGAATTTATTAGGCTCAATTGCTCTGCTCTGCTCTGCTATCTTCTGGGTGTTCACGTTTACGTGTATGTGCAAATTCTCAGCCATATATACATCCATCCATCCTGCCTCGAGACAGCCGTCTAGGTCGCAGTAACACCCCCACAAACCGGACACCCATCGCGGATTTTATCCCTCAGCAGCCTCGCATGCGTCACCTTTGCCCCAACACTATGCGTCGCCGCCCATTGCCCATTCTCATCCAACTCTACATCTGGCGGAGTTTGCGGCCTCTCCTCATCTCTGTTGTAACTCAACAAATGATTCAGATGAAACACATGTCCACAAGCAAAGCCGACCAATGTTTCAATTTCGTGTTCGGAAAATGGATCATGGCAGCCGACGCAGTGACCAGGCTGGTGCTTCTGCACTGAAGAAACAGGTGGCGCGCCCGAGGCTGTTATGTCGACGTGATCGGCAGGCTTGTGTACGACGTCGAATTTCACCCCTTTGCGTTGTCCGGAACGCAGTGTATTCTGCGCCATCCCCACTTCGCCCTTCAACACCCTCGCTACACCTTCACTGATACTATGCTGCAACTCATACTCCTTAATCATCCTACTCAATCCCTCTCTCAAACCCTCAATCTCCAATCCTTCGGGGATGCGTCGGACAAGAGTAATGGGGTTGATGGCTGTGCCGACCTCCTCGAGGAGACCTCGGATGAAGCGGGGTTTGTCCATCGAGTAGTTCAAGAGATCTTCCCAGAGATCAGCGTCATCTTGAGATTTAGCAAAGGAGATGGCTTGGGAAACGTCCGCCAGGCGGTCGATGATAAGGTAGAGAGCGCGTTTGGTTTGGCCGGTTTTGGAATAGAGGTAGACGAGTTCGGGAATGTAATCCCGCTCTTCACATTCTTGGGTTGCCTACGTTTTGTTAGTATTGCTTGGATGAGAAATTAATGAGGGACTGGCCTTTTCAAAGGTATAGTAGGTGGAGGATTTGAGGAAATCCATAAGAAGTTCACGATCATACAGCGCAAATAGATGCACGGCCAGGTCCGCTAGTTCATCAACGAGGGCTCTGCTTTCGGATAATAATCTGTCCCTATTCTCTCCCTGGCTTTCTTCGATTCCATCTCCCCTCCACAGGGAGCTGACATAGAAGAAGAGGTAAAGTATCATATTCTTCTCCTGTAATTGCTTGACTACCACTTCAGGACCAACGAGCCCATGTTGTGCTTCGTCAACAAGCAAATTGATCGGCTCGGAAGTAAGTTCTCGAAGCTCCGCAATAGAAGCTGTCCGTTTTTGCTCTTTGGAGACTCGGAGCAAAATCAGACCAGGAATGTCATCCGCAACAGCGTCGACCAGATGGTGGTCTTTGATGAGGGCCATAGCAGCATCTGCATCTTGAAGACGAATATAGCATTTTAATGCTTCTCGAGTATGCCCATTGGCGAGATGAAGCCTGCCCAAACTTTCCATCACGATTCGCCAATCGCGGCCTACTACTCCATCTTCTACACTGTCTTCGCGGACATCTCGATACTTGAGTTGATTCTCCAAGACCGTGGTAACACTCTTGATGTCGAAGAGCTCCGACGGCCATTGTTCAAGTAGCTCCCGCACCCTGGGTCTGTTGTTGGCAGCATAATGACCGAGAAGGACCTCGTAAATTTGTGAAGGCAGAGGAGGTTTCAGTTGTGTCGTCGGTATGTAGTCCGTGATCTCGTCGAACTTCTTGGCTCCTGCAAAAGCATAAACCCATTCTTCCCATTGGGCAGCAGTTCCCAATACCGTTCCGCAGACCTTGCCGGCGGTGGCCCAGTCGCCCGCATCGATGAGTTGATGTATCCAAAGCTCACCAATTCGACGCTTCTCCTTCTCCACAGCAGAATAAATCAGATGGCTTGCAGAATCTGGTGTTGAGGCTGCATCATCGTTCCAGTCGTCGCCGCTTGTTTGACTTGGTTCTGGAGTGCCTGGACCAATTTCCACAAGTTTTTCTGCGGATGTAGAAATGACTTCGGGGTGTTCATCAATTAGCTCCCAAGCTTCTTGATTCTTTTCGTGCTCCAAGAGCCAAGAGAGGTGGTCTGAAAGATCTCTCTTGGAAGCTAGTATACAGTCGTATGGACTGTGGATGAATATCTTCATTCCCGGCGCTGAGAGTTGGGGGTGGACGCCATTCATACGGTTCGCTGCCAGGACTTTCGTTGCGCTGCTTCCGGCACTTGGAGCCATGGGATCCGAGCTGTTACTTCTCACACTCGCCGCTGAGCTTAGTAGGGCAGTCGCATTGACTGTAGCGTTCCACATTCCACTTCCCATACCGCTCAAGGCCTCCAATGTTCCACGAGATGTCTGGGCTGTGGGAAGGTTTCGTGGAGCAGGCAATATACCCAGATGATAATCCGTCGCCGACAGCCTTTCAAATCGACTGACTGTAAGTGTATCGGTGTCGACCTCTTGTGATGACCCAAGGTCGATAAGCCGAAGTTCAGGAGACAATGCATTCTGCCGGTGTCGAATGCCACCTCGTGGATCACTTCCCGTGGAGGTTGTAGAGCCTTTGGATATGTGCCCTTTGGTTGGGGTCTTTTCTCCATTTTTCTCCCCTTCTGTGGGATTGATATAAGCAAGTACAAGTAGCAAAGTAGGGGTATATAACGACAATCCAGAAATAATGCAATCCATCCGTAAACTGAAACCATTAGTCAAAAACAAGTCAATGATATGAGGTCCTACATTTTAATGATCTCGGCTCTTCCCACAGTCCGTTCTCCGGCATGTTTACCAACGCCAACGCCACCGGGGTGTACATTGATGATCCAGATTGTTCCTCCCCATCCAACAAGTAGTTTCTCGATTCGATTGCTGTTGTTTGAAGCTTGTTGTTTCAATTTTGCTGTTGCTGCAGACGACGTGGCGGCTTCGCGTACTTTATCGTCCTCGTCCGATTCAATGCTTTTCTCATCAATCCACTCCACTCTCCCCTTCCAGACACCTGCCATCTCTTCCCATCCATCATCTTCAGGTCTGTCGACATGACCGATTCGTTTCCATGCTGAATCGGCGTCTGCACTGTCCAGGTGTAAGTTCGATCGCATAATCTTGACACCATGCTCGTTGACCCAGACTACATATTTGCCTGTCAAGGACCATTTTATTGTACTAATGGTCCCTTCTCCTGAGTGAAGCACAGTATCTTTGCCCCCATTTGTACCAAGACCAATGGTACCTAGCCAACCAGACGCCGTGGCCGAGGCAGAGCCAGTAGTTGTTGATGTGGAGCTCCCAGCCCGGCCGCCAACCGTGAGAACTAGATTCCCAGCCAGCCCTCCCGAAATGTATGTTCGGTCATTCTTGAAATCTGGCGAAAGCCCAACAGCTTGCACTGGTCTAGCAAAATCTCGTAATTGATTGTCCCTGCTATCCACCAACGAAGCTACACAAACCTTCCCGTCGATGGAAGAGGTAGCGATATATATGGCGTTCGAGGGGACGTTTGGAACGAGAGGCGTTTTGGGTGCCCGTGGACTGGAGGTAGAAGCTTGGGAAGCTATAGAAGGCGATTTCTGGGGGGTTTGGACTTGAGATACAACTCTATTGACAGCTTCCGGAGCTGCACTGGGCAAAGGCGGGGGAAACGGGGATATCGAGATGCTCGTTACAGAGGCGGAATGGGCGTGGTAAACTCGAAGGGACTTGAAGGAGGGCAGAGAGATTACATGCTGCCAGAGGTGTTAGGTTTGCATAATGCATAGACAAAGATCACAGGGGACTTACAATATTTCCATTATGCGTTCCAATGAACTGGGTAGTTATACATCGGTCAGTATTGGTTCCATGACGCAGACCCATCAACACTTACCATCTTGTCGCCGGCGACCAGAAAAGAGCTTGTAGCATCCCCATTTCTATACACAGGTACCAGATTGCTTGTTAAGCGCGCATATTTGAGCTTGGGCTCCTCTTCTTCACCCTCCTCCTCGTCGTCCTCGTCCTCGTCGTCGCCTTCCTCGGCATCATCGCTGTCGACGGTCTCATCTTCGCCGTCCGTATCATCGCGATTGGATTCTTCGTTTGTAGGGACAATCTTGTCGCCTTGATCCTCGGACTCTTCAGCCATTATGGCGCACTTTCTTGATCACATCTGGTGGTGTTGGCAGGGAACGATGGACAACCACGTTATCCACGTTATCCAAGTCATCCACGTAGTGCTGGCTGGAGCTGGCTGCAGCCCGGAAG
>QGMI01001184.1:0-11402 GCA_007821535.1 Lachnellula occidentalis | reverse complement strand
CGTGGATGCTATTGTGGAGGCGTTGAGTGAGGGGTTGGGGACGTCGTTTGCGCCGGGGTTTAAGGCGAAGTTGTGAGAGAGAATCTGGATTATGGCTCTTTATGTAAATAAATGGTAGATAGATATTATATGTACAAAGTTTTATTCATCCTCAGTTCTGCTTCGAAAGTCATCCAAGTTCTATCAGCATACATGACTTAAGATCAACTACTTGAATTTAGTCCATAGATTTCACATCATCCGCAACCGCAAACTTCGCATCCGTCTTCCTCCTAACTTCCTCAACATCCACACCAGGAGCCAGCTCAATAAGTGTCAAGCCACCCTTCACCCTATCGACATCAAAAACGCACTATCATCACCAAATCAGCATTCAAATCCCCCCTTCAACAGTAGGCAGGGCAGCAAGAACTCACCAGATCCGTAATAATCGTACTAACAACCTTCGCCCCCGTCAACGGCAACACACAAGTCTCCACGATCTTCGAACTGCCATCTTTCGCCACATGATCCGTCGCAACGACAATTTTCGTCTGCTCCGGGTTTCCCACTAGGTCCATGGCGCCGCCCATGCCTTTGAAGACCTTGCCGGGGATCATGAAGTTCGCCAGGTCGCCGTTGGCGCTTACTTGGAGAGCCTGTGATGTCATGTGTTATTGTGTGAATGAATAAGTGGGTGGATTTGGGAGAGGGGGGGGGGAGGTTTAGGAGAGGGGGATAGGGGTACTTACGCCTAGGACGGATACGTCAATGTGCCCACCGCGGATCATGGCGAATGATTCGGCGCTGTCGAATGTAGAGCCGCCGGGGACTATCGTGACGGTTTCTTTGCCGGCATTGACGACATCTCTATGAGGATATATCAGCGAACCGTTTGCTTCACTCAGAATACTAGGGAGAGAGACTTACGCATCAACTTCTTCCTCGGTTGGATATGGTCCCTGAACAGAAAACTGTAAGCACAGCACTTTTCAAAGACAAGCAAGCTTGGACTAGATCTCGGCTCACCATTCCCAACAGCCCGTTCTCGGACTGAATCCAGACCTTGGTCTCCGGAGACAGGAACGAAGGCGCTAGAGTCGGAATTCCAACTCCGAGATTCACGTAGTATCCATGTTTAAGTTCCTTCGCAGTCCTCTTTGCTATCCTCTCTCTCCGCACCTGAGATGCCGACTTTTCACCACTGGCCTGATCGGCACTCTCCTTCAACTTTGTAATCTCGATAACCTTGTCCACCGTCGCAGGCACGATACGATCAACATAGATTCCTTGCAGATGAACACTATCCGGATGGATATCTCCGATTGGAACGATGTTTTCCGCTTCCACGATGGTGACTTTCGCTGCTTTGCCCATGATTTGCCCGAATGCTTTCGTGGTATATCTGAGTGAGTGACTCAGCTCGCATGCTTCCTTTCTTCTTGAGTTTGACACAATAAACTTACCTGAACTGGCAATTCCCCGCCTCATCCACCTTGTGCGCTCTTAAGATCGCAACATCTCCCTTAATCGCCTCTTCCATCCCATAAACCTTGCCGTTGAAAATCCTCGTCTCTCTCGGCTTGCCAGCCTCCAAAACAGTAGTTCTACCCGTCGCCTTATCAACCGGACCCATCCTCACCGGGATTTCTCCAGATTGCAATAACGTATCTGCCACACAATCAACAATCAGCATCAAAATCCCTTAATTCCAAAACCAAGCCGAAACATTGCACTATACGTACTGATTCCAGTCGGTGTGAAGAACGCCGGAATCCCCGCCCCACCAGCCCGTATCCTCTCCGCAATCGTGCCCTGCGGACATAGCTCAATGGCAATCTCCCCGCCAAGATACTTCTTCTCCAAATTTTTATTCGCGCCCAGAAAACTCAGAATCAGCCGATCGATCTGTCCGGAATTGACGAGGGGGGTGAGTCCACCGCCTGATGTTGTGCCCGCGTTGTTGGAGACGGCTGTGAGGGAGTGGAGGCCACTTTTCCCTCTTTTGGAGAGTGCTGCTATGATTGTTTCTGTGGCAAGAAAGGAAGAAGGGTCGTTAGTCAAATATGAGACAATGAATGTATTTGGGGGACATGACATGACATGTATGGGAAATACATACCAGCAGTTCCGCACAGTCCGAATCCAGCACTGAGAATCGTGGATCCACTCTGGATATCTGCTACTGCTTCATCCGCATCTTTGAACACCTTCGAAGCTCCCCTGACTATTTTCGGCGCGGCAGCATCACGCTTCGCCCCTAAATTTGCTTTCTGCTCGCGCGGAATGGGCGTGGTTCGTAGCTGGCGCGCGTGTAGATGTAGTGGGGATATGAGGGGTCGAGCGCGGGGTATTAATGATAGATTTCGCGCCAAGCAGATGGAGGATGTTCTTCTTGTTGCCATGCTGAAAGTACTGGAGTAATTGATTGAAAAACGACAGAAAATGGTTCCGACGGAATGAAAGGGGCATTGAGATATGTAAATGGTGGAGCTGTGATATATTGCCGGGGCTCTCTGCCGGGCGGTGATGCAAGGACGGCTATTCTTTTACGAGCCGGGATGCAGGGGGCTGGTTTCCTCGACTGACTGTCCTTCTTACAGCGGCCATTATCAAAACTTCTATTTTCTGCTCATTTTCAAGTTAGCACCCAACATGCGATGCGGCTGTTCATCTCTGGCGACCTGAATACACATTGAAGTCAAAGTATTATTGAGGGGCAACACAACTGCAAACTCTATGGCTAGGATCTAACTTATAGAACACTTATAATTAATAAGTAAAATAATAAGAGGCTATAATAAATATATTATAGAATAGATAGTATTCTAAGTAAATAGAGAAACCCTATTTTATAAAGCTTCCTCCTACTTAAGCACCTGACTATTTATTACGTAGTAGTATATTATAACCTTATAATATTTATCTCTTATAGAATAACTTACTTATTCTAAGTAGTATATAAAAAGTAGTATTTTACTACTAAAAACTAAGTTAAAACGTAAAGAAATACTTTATAATAAGCATATAAGCGAGAACCTAACTAATAATAAAATATGCTTCCCTTTTTTAGTAAATAGGGAATGCTAAGCTAAATCTAGAATCTAGCCTTTTTATAACCTCCTTTACTCTTTATAATTCCTAAAACTTTATAACTTCTTATATCTTAGTATCTTAATATTTTTAATGCCTTTTATAACTTTATTATTATCAAGTAATACATTTGCTATTAATATCTTTAAGTCATTTATTACTTCATCTTAGTTCTATGCATTTCTATCTTATTACTAGTATTAGTAGTCTAAAAATCAAACTTTATTATTAACGTTAGAATCTTCTAAGTCTTAATACTATTATTATTCTATCTAAAGATACATGCTAGGTAGTCTAATTTCCTTTTTATATATTCTAAGTAGAATTTGGTTATTATTAAAGCATTAAATAATACATTCTAGATTTTAATCTATTAACTTCAATTTACTAATTTTACTAAAACCTTTAATATTTTCACGTTTTAAGCATATTAATAGTTCTAATATTACTAGCTCGCTCTCTAATTTGCTAGGGAGTTAGCTAATTAATAGTGACTTTATATAAATATGACTACTTCTATAGCTTTTTAATAATATTAATAATTTTTAAAACTTGTTAAGAAGATATAATAGTAAATACTTCCTTTTACATCTTATATCAACTTTAATACTAACTTTTATACTAAAGTATAGACTTTATATGCTAGTTTTAAGTCACTTCTATGATTTTCCTTACCATTTTTATTTAGTCGCTTAATATTACTATTAACTTTATTATTACTATCAAGTTTATTTAATAGTCATTTACTTCACATTTTAGTATAAGTTCTACTAAGATTCTTATACTTTATCTATACTAATATTACATTTAGATGATATATATATTAATATTAGTTTAGTATAAGGTTTTAAGGTTCTAATGCTTTAATAAGATACTATAGTAGCGTATTAAGTGATAAACGCATTTCTTAGAGATCTTAGTATTATTTTTATACTAATCTTACTATTAGATTTCTATAATATTCTTAATTTTACTAACTTCCTTTTTAAATTTATTTAATTTAATTTTATTAATGCTATTAATTATATTATCATTTTTAGCTTTAGCCCTTCTTAGTTCTTATTTACCTAGTATATACTTTAGAGATTATCATTTAATTTAGCATTGATTTTTATACTAGAAAATGAATAATATACTTACTTAGTTATAATATTTCAACTTTGCATAAATCTAAATTTTTAAAACTTTCTAAGTCTATTTTATTAAAGTCTAGCATATTTTCTAACTTCTTTTAATACTATTATAGTAAGTCTATCGTTAATATAGCAATAAGGATATAATATTAGGATAGAGTAGAAGAGTCTATGACATCGTTACTAGCTTCTCATTTAGGGATTGCTAGCTCGTTTGCTAGCTCTAGTCTAGAAAGACCTTAAACTTCTTTCCTTTATTAGAGTATTCTAGGTTTAGATATCTTCCTATTCTTTTATTAATAGTATTATTACTAACCTTTCTAGTTTTTAATAATATTAGATATGCTTTATACTTAGCTTAAATGTTCTAGGTTTAGAAGTTCTTCTAATTTTCTTATTAACTATTTTATTATTAACACTTCTAGTTTTAATAACTTCTAATATACTAAGTCTAATTTAAACGCCTTTATATATTATTATAAGAAGTACTACTTATAAGTAAATGCTTTCTTCTACTTATTAGAAAGCCTTCCTCTATAAGCTACTATTATTACAATTCCTACGGCAAGCTTTAGCCCTTAGTCGTTATCTTAACTTAGACTTCTAATACTATTATTAGCTTTAAAGTAGGTTAGTTTAATTATTATTTATATATAATAAGTTTTTATATCTAACCTTTCTAATTTATTACTAATATCTTAGGTTAGCGTTTTAAGAAGTATCTTAAACATTCTTATACTTTATATTCTTTACTTTTATATTAAAAGTATCTAGTAGGCATTAAGGAGGTAGTACCTAATATTTATATCCTAGGAAAAGCTATAATCTAATCTCTACTAGAACCTCTTAGTGTTTTATTATTATTATTATTATCTTTATGCTTTTATTATTCCTACTTTTATTTATTAACTTTATATAAAATCTTAACTTTGCTATTCTTCTAATATCTAAGCTTTCTTAAAACTATTTAATATAGTTATTACTATCTTTTTACTAATAGTATATTATTATCAGAGGAATTTCTATCTAGGTTTATATAGTACCATTCTACTAACTACTAACTTACTTATACTTTATCTAGAAGTAATAATAGTAGTAATAATAGTAGTAGGATACTATTATTATTATTATTAGAGTAGCTACCTATTATAAACTTAACTTTGCTTTTCCTTATTTTCAACTTTTATATATCCTTTTCATTTCCTTTTCATCTACTTTCTTTCCTTCTAACTTTATAGCTTTAGAATTTTTATTATAAAACTACTAATAATTATCCTTATATAGAACTTTAAGAAAGGTATCTCCTTTAGATAAGTTAAAATAATAAGGATTATCCTACTTTAGCTATTACTTAAAACGTAACTAGCCTTAGTATCTTAGTTCTATATATACTTTCTCTAGTATAATTATTATCCTAATTAAAAATCTTATGCCTCTTATACCTTTAGTATTAATAATATAAGAGCTAATACCTTCTTAAAGGAACCTTATAGATATATTATATTATTATATTAGTAATAGGCTAAGATGCTTCCTATCTTATATAAAAGTGTTTAGGCTTTACTATAATTGCTATATTATTAAAAAGAAGTTATAAAAGCTTATATATAAACCTCGTCCCTTATAGAATAATATATAACTCATCTTAAGTCTATTTTATTACGTTGTCTAAAGAATCGTTTAGTACTAGATATCTTATAATAGTACTACGACTATATAGTTGATATTAGTCTAGTAGTTCCTCTTATAATAACTCGTCTATCGATTTTAACTTTATTAATACTATATTGCTATTACTATAGAACTATCCATCTTGTTAAAAGAATAGCTTAAGTTTATTTATAAAGACTATTCCTTTTAATTCTGCCCTATTATTACTAAGTTCTTTTAATTTAAAATAACCCTTATTAATATTAGCTTCCCTAATTTGGTATGGTCCTAGCTAGCGAAAGTCTAGCTTTATTATATTAGACATATTGATTTCCTAAGTTAAATCCTATTATAGCATAATGTCTTTAACCTTAAATAGTCTAGTATATAGGCTATATTTCAAGTCTTATACTTCTTTCTCTTCCTAGTACTTTTAAGTCTTTTAAAGTTAAGCTTCTATAATATCTTTATCCTATAGCTAGAACTAGTATACTTAAAGCCTGATTAGATTATTATAATCTTTGACTTCTTTTTATACAAAGAGATATTACTATATTATTATAGTAGATTTGATTAGTAGTATAGCTTCTTATCTACTTGCTATATAAAATAGAGTTAACCCTATTAATACTAATATAGTTATCCGTTTTATAAGAAGAACTATAAGAATGTTATCTAGCTATAGACTATCTATCTTTACTAGCGCATTTTTAATCAGGCTATATCTATGTTTAATTTAGCTAGTAGCACGCGTATTATAAAGGCTAATAACGATTCTATTAACTTCTATTTTATTTAAAAGCTTAATGACTTTAGCTTTAAATTCTCTACTACTATTAACTTATAGTCTATTAAATAGTCTATGCTTATAAATTACCTCTTTCTATATAAACTTTGCTACGCTTATAGTATCTTTATTAGCAAGTGCCCTAGCTTTAGGGTATCTAGAGAGGTTATCCTTAGTAATAATAAGATACGTCTTGCCCTTTTTAGGTAGTATAAAAGTAATATTAATATCCTAGCATTTAAATATTCTATTAGTAGTCTAAGGAAATAAAGCTTCTTCTAGTTAATATATTAACCTGAATTAGCATTCTAGGCATGTTTTAAGGTAGTACTTAACGTTTATATAGATTCTATCTTAAAAGTATTAAGTAGCGATTCTAGTATAGGTACTCTTATAACCTTTATGCCTTATTTTATTATATATTTCCTTTAAAATTTATCTCTTTATCTTAGACTTATCTACTATAAGCCTTATAGGATACCCCTTTCTAGGTAGCTTTTATAGCTTATATTAGTAAACTGTAAAATAAGACGCCTTCTTCTTAAATACTTAAAACTATATTAGAGTTATGTCTTTTAGCTTTTTAAGAGTTATTAGAAACCTTCTTACTTTAAGGTAGAATTTGCTATACTTGTATATTAAGAGAGATTGGTTATTATTAGCTTTAAGAATATTAGGAGTATTATCTATATTAAAATCTATTTCTTCTTCTAGTTACTTCTAATACTCTTATATCTCTTTCTTAATCTAATACTAGATTAGATAAAGGTAAGTCTTATCCTACCTTTTATTAAAGTCTAGCCTAGTATCTAATATATCTAAGACTTCACTTTCCTTTTCCTCTATAGTAACTAGCGCGATCTCTATTACTCTAAGCTCTACTAGTATCTAGTTATTAATATCCTTATTAGATATACTTAAATTATTAGAATAGGATAGTCATTTTAATAAGGCATCTACTATAATATAAGTGCTTCTAGTAATATAATAGACTTTAAAGTTAAAAAGGCGAATCTAAGCTAACTAGTAAGTAATAAGAGCATTTAGGTAGTTTATAGTACTTCTATTAAGTTATGCTATAAGTATATTAGCGTCGATTTTTAAGATAAAGTATACTCCTATAAGCTAAACTTATAGTTTCTTTAAGATCTTAAGTATTCTATAAGCTTCTCATTTAGTAGTATTATAGTTTTACTTTATATAATTCTAATTACTACTCTTATACTATATAAGGCGTACCTTCTTACTTATAAGATCTTATTAGTCTAAGTAGCCTCTCTATCCTTTAATACTAGTATTTACTAAAATAATAATATTAGGTACTTTATAAGAATAGTCAATCTAAATAAGTATTAGGAATGTGGATAGTATATACTATAGCTTTTTCATAGCAATACTATAAACTTTAAGATCCTAGTAAAATGTGATATTCTTCTTAAAAAGCTTATAGATACGCTTGCAAATTATCATATATCCTTTAATCTAGATATAGAAGTAGCCTATTATTCTTAAGAATTATTTTACTTCTATAACGCTCTTGCATTTCTTCTACTTTAAGATCTTTTAAACCTTTAAAGCTAAGGGTTCTTTATCTTTAAAGTTATAAATAAAGCCTACTATATCAAGGCCGTTTATATAGAATTTAGACTTTTCCTTAATAGTAGTTCCTACTTACTTTAAGACTTTAAGTGATCTATTAATATTATAGATATACTTAAATATAAATCGTCTCATACCTAGGAATTATAGGATTTCCTCTCTATTATAGTTAGTATAAGGTCTCTTAATACCTATATTATCTATAAAGGGGATTGCTATAATTAGTATAAGCTTGTTAAAGATAAACATTATAGTTTATATAAACTAGACTACGGAATTTATTACTCCTATTAGTAGTCTAGTATTTCAGACTAGTCTAATAGGCGTAAAGAACGCTATTATATTTCGACTCTTCTTATATAATACTTAATTATTATACCTAGAGAATATATCAATTAGTATCGCCTATATACATTCTATAAATGCTTCTAAATATTTATTAATAGAAGGAGGTAAATTGGTATCTTATATTATTACTACATTTAACTTTATTATAAAGTTAATCAATTAGTAGGTTCTAGGTTACTTCTTTATAACTAAGAACTATAAGTTTTAGTATAGTCTATTATAATACTTAATTACGCCTCGTTCTAGGCATTCTCGTAGCATTTAGATTACTATTAGTAATAGCACTTAGGGATATAGAAAGTTAGTAGCCTGCTAAGCTTTATACTTAATAACATTTAGTATAATAGGTAGTAAAACGTCTTTATAGAAGACTCTATATTAGGTCTAGTTAAAGGCAATCGCTTCCTCTTATACTACTAGTACTTCTTCTAGATATTATTGCTTAATAGGTCATAGTCCTTATATAATATCTAGTCTTTTTAGATTTTCTTTAGTTAATTGCAATCCTCTAGAAATGTCTACAAATCGTAGAATTATATAGTCTTTAAATTTCCTAATATATTCTTAAGAAGTATTATATGCTTTTAACCTTTTATACTAGTCTTTTCTTCTACTAGGCACTTTCCTATCGCCTTAGTCTTAGTTAATAGGCTTAACCTTTTTATCTTTAGTCTTATATATAATATTAACCTTAATAGTCCTTTAGTTAAACTATTACTTAGGCTTATATTCTATAGCAATCCTATTTACTTTAGCTTCTAGAAGTCTATTCTTATAGATTATCCCTTTATTAACAATCCTCCTATAATATAGCTTATTAAAGAAGATACCTTCTTATATAAGGTCTAGTATATTAAAAATGCTTTTGACCTAGTTTTATCCTTCTATAAGTTATAGATCAGGTTGCTACTAGCTTATAAGATTCTATAGTACTAGGTTTATCGTGACTCTAAATTGGCAATTCTAATTAAATAGGCACTATTTATACACTATCCCTATAAGCATAAATAAAGCCTTAGGATGATATTATTACAGATATCTATTAATTTATTCCTAGCTAGTAATAGAGAAGACATTAACGTCTTGTCTTTTATAAGCTACTAAAGCATTCTTATACTTATTATATAAAGTCTCTAGCTCTTCTTTAATCTTTATAGCTTAATCTAATGCCTATTTAGTAGTATTATTATAAAGTTCTTAGATGATTTAATCTAAAAACCTCGCTTCTTTATTATGTATTTAATAGCAAGTAAGGCATTTATATTCTTTTCCTAGTTTAAATCACCTATATAGCTAGTCTACTTCTATAGCTTCTAGATAGTTAATTTCTATGTTAGCAACTTTAGTATTAGTATTATCCTAATAGCTAAAGCTACCTCCTAGTTGCTAATCTAAATTAGAGTCTTTAGATTTACTAGGCAATATGATTATTCTAAATAAGTCCTTACCCTTCTTAAGCTCTATTGCCTTATTAATAATAAATTAGGTGACGTCTCCTATTTTAGGGTTAACTAGTAGACCTATAATAAGTCTACCTATACTATCTTAAGAATAGCAAAAGCTTACCTTAGCTTATTAGAAGAAAGGCATCCCTAAGATAACTTTCTTAGCCTTATAGAAGATAATATAAAACTAGAAGCGTATAACTACATTCCTAATTGCTATTATAATATTATTTATAAATCCTAAAAATCTGCTTTAACTTCTTATAATATTAGTTATTTGTATCTTATAATCTAGAGTAAAGGTGACTTAAGCTTTAGATATAGTAGTAGTACTTATTATATTAACTTTAGCTTTACTATTTAAGGTTATATAGTAATCTATTACTTTATTCTATCCTTTAATAGTAATTATCACCTTTAGTATAAGAGAGATATAGTAAGCAAATCTTATAAATTTTATTAAATTGACTTTTATAGATTCTACTTCTTAATAAGTGAAATTCTTAATCTTAACTAGTCTTATTAGTTCCTCATAGTAGGTAAAGTTTAGGATATTAGCCTTAATAGGTATCTTCTTTATTTTCTAGTTAATCTTCCCTTCTACTAAGCTTTTATCTAGTATTCTCTTATCTATTAGACCTAATCCTATAATGAGATTTCTAATATTAATATCTAATTCTAGTAATCTAATAGGCATTTACACCTAGGCTTTAAATAATAACTCTTTTATAATTCTTATAGCTTTTAGCACCTTTTATACCTTAGCTTATTTTATGGCATAACTTGCTTTTAGAACCTTTAATTAGTTATCTCCTTTATTATCTACTATTTATATATTAGATAAGTCATTTGCTTCCTTATTCCTTATAGAATGCTTTTCTTTTCTAGGTTTAGTAGATACTACTACTAGCTTAGGTTTTACTTGTAGTAGTCTATTATCTAGTACGTTAATAATAATGCTATTTTATGGCTTAGGCTTAGGTTTAGGCGACTTTATTCTAGCTAGCTAAGCCTATTCCATCTACAAAAAATTTTCCTGTCAGCCGAAAATAATATTGCTAATAGTACTAGCTAGCTGCCATTTGTATCAGGCTAGCAGATTATCTATCACTCTAACAATTATTATCTAGTAGTACTTAAATGAACCGGTTAGCTGCTCAATTATTATAAGTCAACTAGTTTATATCCTAATCTATATCGCTATTAATATATCAACTAGTTTATATCCCAATCTATATTACTATTGATATATCAACTAGTTTATATCCTAATCTATATTACTATTGACATATCAACTAGTTTATATCCTAATCTATATTACTATTAACATATCAACTAGTTTATATCCTAATCTATATCGCTATTGAC
>QGMI01001183.1:0-11409 GCA_007821535.1 Lachnellula occidentalis | reverse complement strand
TAAAGATAAAAAAGGATAATCTTTAACTACTATTCTATATCTAATATATTTCTATAGTACTATCCTTACCTAATGCTATTATTTTATTATTTTAGTTAATAAATCATTTTAGTCAATAGAATAGTTTAGTTAATAAATTATTTAGCTAATAAATTCTTTCTTATCAAGTATAATATACTTATTACTATATATCAAGTTCATACTACTAGTCGTCTATATAAGTATATAAGTTGAGTTTATGATTAATATACTAGAAGATCTACTTATACTCTTCTATATTAGCATCTACTCTAAGTTAGTACTCTAAGTTAGTAATAAGGCTCTTTAAATATATTAATATATTTATTCCTATAATAGAATGTTAGTAGGTTTCTATAGCCTAGATCTAGAAGGATAGGTTTGAGAGTAGGGATTCAAATAGGGGCGATTTAGGCACTAGAGGCATATAAGGGCACGTTATAAACCTAGTAAACCAATTAAAAGCATATAAAAGCAAGAAAAGAGACTATATATATTATTAGATAGGCCCTCAATTCATACTATCAAGGCCCTACATTTAGAGTAAGATAAACCTCTTATATATACTATTATACCTCTCTTATTTAGTATCTCTAATTTTATAGTATTCTTATTATTAATAGATCCTAACCTTCTTCTATTTACTAAGCAGGTAGAAGCTATATAGGTATTATCTAGTATAACGGATTTCATTATATCTACTAAATGAATCACCTAATATAATAATAAGAGTTGCTATCAAATAGAAATATTACTTATATAATAGAACTTCGGTAAGTCTATAGCCTAGATCTAGAAAAGTAGGATTAAAAAGAGGAGTTTTAAATAGAGCAGTTTTAGATAAAGTAGTTTTAGATAGGGTAATTTTAGATAGGATAGTTTTAAGAAGGGTAGTTTTAAGAAAGGTAGTTTTAAAAAAGGAGGTTTTGAAAAGGGTAGTTTTGAAAAAGGGGGTTTTAAAAAGGGGGGTTTTGAAAAGAGGGGTTTTGAAAATAGAAGTTGAAAACAAAGGTAGGCTTTTAGACAGAACGCTAGTAGGCATACCTTATAACCCTGTATTCTATATAGTTTCTAGCTATAAATCTAAGATAGATAATCTAAAAATAAGCTAGATATATACTCTATATAGCTACTTCGAAAATTTCCTATTTATTAGCAGGTTTTAAGATTAGCTTAATATAAAGGTCTTTATCCCTTAACTTTAGGAAGCTAGAGATATAATCTGAATATTATATATAATTTGATTTTTAGTCTTTAGCAATCATTAGATATACCTAATAGTTAATATAAGCAATAATAATAAATATTACTATAAATGAATTATTTCCTGATAGTAACTATTTACTAATTATTATAACTTATAGTATATAATTGCTAGAGTAAGATCTAACTACCTTAAGATAATAGCTAGCATTTAGGGTCGAAGTTAAAGTTGCTTATATCCTAGGATTAGTAAGTCTCTTCTTAGAGAACTATTATAGATATTTAGTATATTATACTAATCAGGTACTCTATTTATAGGATTCTATAGTCTAAACCTTATTCTAAATAGACTTAGTAGTTCTTACTCTTATACCTTATCTATATACTACTTATTCCTTAACTTAGGAATTTTAGATATTATATAAGTTATTAAATAAGCCTTTAATTCTTTCATTTAGATTTAGATAAGAAGAAGAAGGCAAAGAGGGCCGTATATTAAGGCTATAGAAGAACGAGTTAGGGCCTAAATGAAATTACTATCTATAAAGGTATAGTTCTATATCAATCTATTCTAACTAGTAGATAAAGTAAACGGGATCTCTATAATTAATATTTCATTATAGGGGTCAATTATGTTTTTCTCCTAATAATAATGATTTCTTAATAGTAATATTATTTAACTAAGTAATTCTATTAGGAAGTCTAGATTATCTATAATAACTTACTTCTAAATTATGCTCTTATATTATCCTCCTTAGTCCTATATCCGTTCTTACTCTCTCTACCTTTCCCTATATCCTACTACTTCTCTCTTTAGGATAGTAAGCTTATTTGAAGCTTGAAGATATTAGTATATACTTATATATTAAAATATATTATAAACTTGAGAATTACTTCCTTTAATTACTAGATAAAGGCCTAACTTTTTAGGGTTTAGACATGGCCTAGTATAGAGTAATTAGCCGATTACTACTATTCTAATTGAATTTAAGATTACGATACCTACTTAGCTTGTAACTTAGATCTATTTAAAAAAAAAGTTAGAGTATTACTTTTATGTCCTTATAATACTATCTTTAAGCAACGAAAGAATAAATACTATCTTTAAGTAATAAAAGAATAAAGGTCTAATAGCTTTAATATCCTTAGGAAGCTATCCTCTAGTAATAAACGAATGAACTAGTAGAATAATTCCTTAATAGTAATACTAAACTAACTAAACGGATTTATTAACTAATAGAATAATAAAAGCAATATTATAAAAAACATTCTTACTAAAAATACCTATACTATCTTACTCTATCCTAGGACATTCTTGATATTTAGGTAGTTAAGAAGGTTTTGAATATTATATATTTTAAGGTCCTTTAGAGATTTAATATAAAGATAGATATATTTTATCTCTAGTAGGTAGAAAAGTATTTAAGCAAAAAGTACTAGTAGGCCGATTACTACTATTCTAATTAAATTTAAGATTATAATCCTTACTTGGCTTATAATAAGTATGACCTTTTATATAAACTTCTCCGATCACTTTGTAGTACTAGCTAGCCGGCCTTAGCTATAAGCTATATTAGCGCTAGATCTATTAAAAAATAAGAGTTAGAGCATTACTTTAATATCCCTAGGATACTATCTCCAAGCGATAAAAGAACGAATAAGTAGAATAATTCCTTAATAGTAATATTATACTAAACGGATTTACTAACTAATATAATCATATAATATTTACCCTTCCCTCCCTATCTATGAAAATTCGCCTATTTAAGATAGTTTATTTTATTCGGTAGACTAGATTTTAGATAGAGAAGTTATACTTAATTTGTTTTAGAGATACTCTTCTACCTTATTTTACTATAGGTTTTTAATATAGGTAAGATTAAGCCTATTTATTAGTTATTCCTCTACTTACTCTAGAGTAGGAATTTTAGATATTATATAATTAGTTAGATAGCTCTTAGAATTATTAATCTAGATAAGAATAATATCTTAGATAAAGCCTATATGATAATAAGTAATATTCCTACTCTAGAGCTAATGTATAACCCTAATAAACTTACTCTCCTTATAAGCCTAGTTCTATATAGATCTCTTCTAAATATATAATAGAGTAAACAAGTTATATTCAAATCGAAGTTATATAGTTTAATAGTAATTATTTCATAATAGTAATATTCTACTAGTATAGTAAATACTTCCTACTAAGTCGATATTATCTATAAAAGATATATCTACTTACGACCTAATATACTTAAGTAGATTCCTCTACCTACTCCTTATCCTCCTTTACGACTATAGCCTTCTTCTTTATAACCCTCTTCTTCCTTTAGGTAGATATCTCTACTTTAACTATAAGTTATAAGAAATATATTATTAAATAGGTAGATATATAAGTACTTACTTTTACTAGTACTACGCTTAGTTAGAGTCTTTAGTCCTATACCTTTTATAAAGCTACTATCCTCTTTAATTGCTACTATCTCCTTCTTAGTAGTAGCCTACTAATAGCCTATAGCTTACTTAGTATAACTAGCTAGATTGATCTCTTTATAGTCTAGGGCGCAATCTCTTCTAAACTACTTTAGGGCTTATAGTAGGGAGTAATAAGTAAAAGGAAGGCCCTAATAAATCGGAGTATTAGCTAGTAGATTTAAGATTCTAATCTCTACTTAGCTTCTAACTTCTAGCTAAATTTAGTAAAGATAGGTACTTTTTAGTTTAGTACCTTTATAGATATAAGTGTATTTCAGATCATACTACTTATAGTTAGCTAAGGATTACTATTCTAATTTAATTTAAGATTAATATCCCTACTTTGCTTATAACTATAGACCGGATTAAGATAATTAGTAGGTACTTTTTACTTAGGGGTTACTACTTAGACTAGGCAATCTATATTATTAGATCTAGAATATCAAGCAAGATAATAATATTTAACCTACCTCCTATTTTTAAACCTACTTATTTTTAAACCTACTTATTTTTAAACCTATCTATTTTCAAACCTACTTATATTTAAACTACCTTATTAAACTACCTTATTAAACTACCTTTTATCAAACTGCCTTTTATTAAACCGCCTTTTATCAAACTGCCTTTTATTAAACCTACCTATTTTAGACTAGCCTATTTAGACCTGTCTATTTTAAATTTACCTATCTTAGACCTATCGATACTTAATTTATCAAATTATACTATTATATACTTCTATTTATAAAATAATTTAATATAATATATATAGGAAAACGATAGCCTACTACTAAAAGTAGGTAATTCTTAACTCTTAAGATTTACTAGAAAGTAAAGATAACTATATACTATCTATCTTGCTATAGGAGGGGGCTCTAATTTAGACCTTAAGCATACCTCCTATATTGCTTCTAGAGTATACTCCTACCTTACTTATTCTAGTTTCTTAGCTATAAGACTCTTAATTTTCACTATAGCTTATAGTTCTCTTTGAAAGTACCTCTCTAGCCCCTCCTTAAGTACTAAATAGGATAGATAGAACATATATACTACTAATTGTATAAGACCCTATTTGAATACTACTATATATTACCCCTATTTAAGAACTGCTATAGATTACCTAGTTCGGTTTAGTAATAGCTTCCTCTATATAATTAAGTTATTCATCTCTAGATATAATAGTATATTTACTATCCTCCTCTCTAGTATAATAGCCTTATCTATCTTAAGCTATAATAGTAGATCTAACTCCCTTCCCCCCCCTCTAATCGCCTTATTTATCTTAAGCTATAACTATAGATCTAACTTCCTCCTTCCTCCCCTAATTGCCTTATCTATCTTAAGATATAATTATAGATTTGACTCCCTCCCCCCCTAATTACCTTATCTATCTTAAGATATAACTATAGATTTGACTCTCTCCCCCTCCTAATTGCCTTATTTATCTTAAGCTATAACTATAGATTTAACCCCTTCCTCTAGCCAACTAGCCTATCCTAATAAAGTAATAAGTATAAGTATACCTTTAGCTAGTGCCCTATATATACTAAGGAAATAGTAGGATATCCCTATAATACTAAGTAATAATATTCATATTAAAATATATCTAGATTTCAATCTTGTTCTAACCTTAAATAAGAAGAAGAACGGCTTTACTAGAAGCTAAATCTAATATATAAAAGATACTTATCTCACGCCTATAGGTAGTAAATATAAGATAATAAAAGAGGAATTCCTAAAGTTTAGATAAGAACTATTTTAGTAATAGGTATATGAATTACTAGCTCGTAGGTATATTTCTCTAGATTACCCTCCTGCTACCAAATTAGACTAATAAAGACATAGGGCTAGCTATTAATAATATAAAAGGATATATTAAAAATATAAGAATGCTAGATAATAAAGGTTTATTAGTAATTATAAGGTCTAAAGACTTAGGAGATAATACTAGGATAGAATTATACTAGAATATAATCATAGGTAAGTTAGAGAACAAAGTTAGTATTTCTATAAAGTAAATATACTACTAATATAATAAAGTATTTATATATCTATTACCTAAATCTATATTAATACTACTCGTCTAACTATAAAAACATATCTAATTCAAACTTTAATATAGTATCTAATATAATATTCCTAGCATTCCTTCTATTCTAGTATAATATATAAATAGCTTCTTAGAAATCGATAATATCCTAGATAATTATACCTAAACTTGAGCTACTAGAATAATAGTTAGCCCTACTAGGGTTATATCTTAGAAGCTATATATTAGTTCTTAGATATATTAGATATACTAATATAAGGAGTTCTATAAATGCTATAAGGTCTAAGTACTTACTATAGATATCTTTAAGATCTATTTTAGTATACTTAGAGAGGAGAATCAAGCTAATACTAATAAGGATATAAGGTAGTATATCCTCTAGGAAATCCTTAGTATAAAGGTAGACAATTATATTATAGTAATATAATAGGCATATTAGTAGGAGCTAGTTGCTACTATTATATATAATAGTAGGGTATATCTTAAGAGTAGGAGCGAGCTTGATATCTCTAGTAACTATAACCTAGGTAATATCTCTCCTCTTTACTATTAGTTATAGACTTAAACTACTAGAGGAAATAGACGCTAATAAGCGCTTTAATAAGGGTAAGGTAGATTTTAATACTCTAGAGAAGCCTATAGTAGATCCTAATAGACTAGGTCGGATATTATTATTAGTCGTTAGAGTACTAGGTTTAATCTTTACTATTATACTCTAGGCCTTCTTTAATATCCTAACTGCTTAAGATGCTATAGTAGTATATACCTTTACTAACTAGGGTCTTGCCTTATTAGCCTATAAGAGATTACTTTCTTCTATAATCCGTTATATAATATCAATTGCAATCTTTAGATACTATTTAGGAGTTGTATAGCTACTTTTCATTTTATTATATATAGAAAAAACGAATATTATAGTAGCATTTCGATATACTACTACTATATAAGACCTTAGTCTAATAACTTTAAGGATAAGTTTCTTGAGAGGACCCTATAAGTTTAAATAGTCTCTAGAGGCATTATCCTAGGTAGAGAAATTATAATAACTAGGAGTATTCAACTAGGAGCAGATTATATCCTTACTAGAATCGCGAAGGAATAGTATAAATAATAGCAAAATCAAGCTTAGAGGAAATAGAGCTATAATATTAATAAGTAGTATTTTAGACTATTACTCCTCCTTTCTAAGATAGAATAACTATTAGTAAGCTTAAGTAAAAGAAATAGGTATAAAGAACTAATAAGCCTACTAACCTAGTAATATAATATATAAGAGATAACTAGAAGCTAGAAGTCGATCTAAGGTAGTAATATAAGATATAATCTAGGTATAGGTTAAGGAAGATAAAAGATAGATACTACTTAAAAGATAAATATATATAAGATACTAGTTAACATACTATACTATACTAGGTAATTAAATGCAATAGTATCTATTATAGGAGGGTATATAAGAAGAAGGTTATAAGAGTAGAAAAGGGTAGTTATAAAGGAGGATTATAAGGGAGGTTTATTAGGAAAGGTTATAGAGAAGGTTTGCAAGGTTAATTATATACTTAGTAGGTAGGTAAATTCACTTTAATACTATATTCCTATTCTATATATACTAACAAGTCTATATTCCTATACTATTCGTCTAACTTGTCTTTACTAGTAGTCTAGTACGACCTTCTCTACTTATTATGCTAATTTTAATTAGTAGGCTCCCTAAAAGATTCACCTTAATATACTACTAAAGCAAAATAAATATTATTTAATTTATATCATACTTATACATTATACCTTTACCTTTATAAATTAACCTTTCTATATCTAACTAGAAACTTTATAAGCATAAGTTTATATAAAGGTACTAGAGAGCTTCTAGCTATAGAATTGCTATCAAGTATACTATAATGTATATAAGAATAGTCCTAGTCTATATGCTAATTATAACCTAAGAAGATATAGATCAAGAGATATTAAAGGCTAGAACGAGTTTAGAGATAGCTATTAATTAAGGTAAGTCTTTAATTTCTATAGTTAGGAATTCTACTAATACTTGATAAAGACCTAGATAAAGAGAAGATAGAAGATATAGAAACCAAGTTGCCTAGCTACTTAATAGAAGGTATATTATATATTATATAATAGTTTATAATATAGCTAAATACTAATAATATATCAGGCTATATAAAGGTAGACTTCCTAGTAATAATAGAAGCATTAAATAGGAAGCAATTACTTAACTAATATTATATAGCAGAAAAGCCTCTAAGTCTAGACCTCTTCTATATTAATATCAAGTTACGCTAGTATCTACTATAATATCTTGAGGACCCGGTAAAGTAATATGAAACTATCTCTCTAATAATGCTTAATTATAAAGAATACCTATTATACCTAAGTACGCTTATATTACTAATATACCTAGCCTAGGATAAGATATATAGTATAATTAGCAAGAAGTTTAATATCGAAATAAGCCTAAAGATATACGAAATAAGCTAGGTAATAAAGAGAAGGAGTATAGCTCTAGGGCTAGTCTACTTTAAGATTACTAATCAAGTAATATTCTAAAATGCTATTACTATTATATATAACGCTAGTATTAATTAGGGTAGGGAATATAAGATGACTATACTCTTATAGATTCCTATTCTAAGAGACCTAGTTATTAGATATACTATAGGTAGAAAAGTAATAACTATAATACTATAAGTTAGAACTAGAACTATAGCTCTAGTAGATATTCTAATAATAATTAAATTGCAAGTAGATATATCTAGAATTACTAACCTAGTATAAAAGTTATAGAAGGCTATTCTAGATACTACAATTAGTAGCAATATACCTACTAATCTAATAGCTAGTAGCAAGATAGTAGTTACGCTAGTACTTGCTATATTGATACCTACTCTATCAACTCTAGCTCCCTTGATGCCTGTATTAGTAGGGGAGGGCCTACTAGATAGCTAGGAAAATTTATATAGTATAATATCTAATTTTAAGCTACTATCTAATCTAATATATCTAGACCGTAAACCTAGTATAACCTAGGAGGACTTTAATATACTATTAAAGGCGTATTATAAGGAGGTAGTAGATATTACTAAGCTTAAGTAAGTTATATAAGCTAATAGATTATAGTATAGAGATAGACTCTAATTAGGCTATAATAGAATGAATACGGAACTTAATAACTCTTTATATATATATCTATCCTTTGATAAGTAGAAAGAAACCTATCAAATATTTTATTATAAATAGGAAGTTAGGGGACTAAAGTACCTTATAGAAATATAAGACTTTAGTTATAAACTTCTGCCTATACAAGCATATATAGTCATATAGGCCTTAGAGCAATTCTATAGAGACCTAGGAAGTATAATCATTAGCTATATTATAGAGATCAGGAAAACTACAATTATATTAGTAATATACTATATATAATATACGATTAACAAAATATAATACTATATTAGTATAAACCCTAATAAGTACTATAATAAAGAGGATAGTCAAGGTAGCTTAGTATGCCTTTCAAATGCTAAGATGTATTATATATTCAGGTTTAACTACTCCTATATAAAGATATTGCCTACTTATTTCATTAAATAGAAGATAGGTACTACTATTACTATAGTTCTATTAGGACTGCTTAATATCTAGAAGGAGGAAGCTCTTATATATTAGCTACTAGAAGGTATATATAGCAAGCCGGTACTAGTATAGGTACTTATTGCATATAAAGATATAAAGGCAAAAGATAGTATAGTACTAATACCTACTTAGGAAAAGGCCTTAACTAGAGAAAATCTTACCTCTCCTAATACTAATAAGATAAAGCTATATTACTATAGACCTCGGATTGAAAATAGGACTGTTTTTATTATAATAACCTTAAAATCTATATTAACCTACTTCCTAGATAAGTTTATAAATAATAATAAATACTAGATATTTGTATATAAGATAAAAACAAGTATAACTAAAACTAAAGAGGCAAAGTATAGGATATACCTCAAAACCCTAATCTTAATATTTTACTAAGATAAGTACTACCTTAAGAGAAACGAAACCTTAAGTATAATTATAGCATACTATATACTTAAAGCCCTAATCAAAAGAGGCTAAGGTCAACTACCAAACTAGTATATTATAATAGGCTAGCTAAGCGGTATAGTAATAACGACTAGGCCTTCTAATATCGCTAAGATTATTAATATTATAAAGCGTCTAGAATAGAAAAACTACGAAGTTCTATAATACTAGATAAATAGCAAATATAAGAAGCTTAGTACTAATTAGACTATAATAATTAGTAGCAAGAAACTTATAGTAGAGAAGTTAATAATATCAGATATGAGTATATAATAAATTCGCTCCCTCCTTACCTATATTATGATTAGATTTATTATAAGTAGCAACTTTCTTAGTAAAAAGGTTATTACTATCCTAATTAATAACTATAAGGTATTAATATATGATAATAGCCCTATGTAGATAGGAAAGCTAGCTAGAATTTGAGAAAATAATAATGCTGAGTTTATATAGTATTATCTTAATTTGAAAACTGCCTATATAGAATATATTAGTAACTTGAAGAACTATAAAGAGCTAAAGAGAGATAATCTAAGGTTATACTACTAGGAGTACCTATATTCTTCCTTCTTATATCTAATAGGACTATATAGAGTAGATAGTAACTCTTTTAAGCTAACTATAATAGAATAGTAGAAGATAATAAATAAAGGTATATAAGTATAAGAAATAGATTCTAATCCCTATTTCTGCAATCTAAATACTATTATAGTATTATTAGCGAAACTTAAGTATATTAGAGAATCTATCAAGAAACAGGAGGATAAAGAAGATATAATAGGTATATTATATCGCTAAATCTTTAGTTCCTAGTTCTATATAAGTACCTATATTATCTACCTTATAAGTTAGAATCTATCTGCTTATTCCTAATATATCTAATATAGAATTAGTATATAAAGTACAAGTTAGATATCCTAGTAGCCGACTTGATCTTTATATATAAGTTATTACTATAGATGAAAATAACTACTAAGCTAAATAGGTTTAAGCGTAACCTTAATAAAGGTAAGAATAAGAAATAATATATAGTATAATATATTATTAGTATAACTAGTACTTTTGCTATTAGTTTGATATTAGTAGAGGCCGTTTTAGTAATACTATTAGAACTAGACTTCTAATTAAGTATAATAGTATAGTCCTTTATATACTATTACTATTAAGGTAATAAGAATGCCTACGTGTTTTCTATACTATTAATAGCAATAAATAGTACTATAGAAACCTATATTCAAGATATTAATAGATAGTAGAAGCAATTTAGAAACGTAGCTAAATAGTATAAATTGCAAGAGAATAAATATATAGTGCTTTTAAAGGAACTTAACCTATAGGTAGTAAAAGAGAAAGAAGATAGAGACTTAGCTTATTACTAATAATATAGGGATATAGCCCTATAGGGAATAGTAATAGAAATAGCATAAAAAGAATATAATAAAAAGTATGCCTAAACTTTAAATCTACCTTAATGCTAAACCTACCTAAATGTTAAATCTACCCTAATACTAAACCTACCTAAACGTTAAATCTATCCTAATCCTAAACCTACCTAAACGTTAAATCTACCCTAATACTAAACCTGC
>QGMI01001182.1:0-11422 GCA_007821535.1 Lachnellula occidentalis | reverse complement strand
AAGAATAATAAGATTATAACTCTTAAGAAGCTATTTAAAGCTTTAAGATATAATAAGATTAAAGGTTTAATAAGAAGTAGTATCTTTTACTTTAAGCAATTTGATACTATAAAGTATACTAGCCTTTACATTTTTAACTTTTAAATAGTAGATAAAGTAAAGAAGAAAGTAATAGAAATACTATATAAGAAGTCTAGGCTTATTATCTAAGGCTATAGTAATAGTAAAAAGGAGTTTATATTAATATAATCTTTTATAATTTAGCAATCGAGCTAGCGAATCATTATTATACTAGTACCTTCTTTTCTTTATATTAATATAGTATTTTAAGCCTTAAACAAGTTTATATTACTACATTTTAGCCTATAGATTTGTGATATTACTTAAGTATATATATAATCTTAAATAGAACTATAGTATACGATTTTAGTACAATTACCTACTTAGATGTACTATCTCTATTCTAAAGATTTTCTTATAATTATTATTAAACCCCTTTATAGCATTATAGAAGCTAGAACCTATTAGTAGGCTACTTATAGTAAATACTATAAAGAATAGCTACTAATAATAATATCTACCTATAATCTATATCTACTAGTAAGTACTATAGATAATAAATTTAAGGTTATAGGAATATAGATAGATAATATACTTATCTTAAGAACTAATCCTTTCTTAGTATTTAAAGAAAAAGAATTGATAAAGGTAGACTTTAAAGTAAAGCCTAAAGAGAAGCTAACCTTTAGGAATCTTCTTATTTTTAATAGCTACGTCTTAATAATTAAAGATAGTATATTATATCTATATTAAAAGGACTAGGAAAAGAAGATTAATATTATTATAGATAATAGTAATATAAAGTATTAATATATTAAGTAATACATTTAAGAAGCATATATTATATCAACTTGCTAGCTAGAAGCAGCTTTTGATCTATTAGTTATAGTATAATACTAAGACCTTATAGTTGATAATATTATAATACTTAATAAGCGATTGAAGTAGCAAATAAGTAGTATAGATTAAGGTATTGATTATATCTCTTTAGACTTTACTATAGCGAAGCTTTTTATCTTTATTAATAGCTTATTTGCTAATAATAAAGATTTTAGCTCCTAGATTAGATATGAAGTCATTATTGCAAATAAGGAGCTAGGAGATAATAACTTTACTATTAAAGGCAACCTTATCTATTAGAGCTTAATAAAGAATAAACGTATTATTTAAAGCGTTCTAGCTTTTAAGATCTATAGAATAGTAGGAGGCATTAATATATCTTATATTATTATAATAATAATAAATATTATCTTAGTATAGCTTAAGATTCTACCGATTCTAATAATTATCTATACTAACTCCTATTTTCTCTATAAGTGCCTTATTAAGCTTAGTATTATAAAAGAGAAGCGCCTTATAATTAATATTATAAGCATTTGATAATCTTATAAGAAGAGGAAGCTTTTAGAGATTAGATAGATTAATAGTAATAATAATCTAGTAGATATAATAATAAAGAGCAATTATAATAAAGTACTAGAGACTTTTATTAATACGAATTAGCTTTATATATAAGTTAAAGGTTAGGTGAAGAGAAGCGTATAAGGCGCTAGCCGTATTAGGTTTCTTCTATAAGAGCATTTTAAGCGTTTTTCTTTATAAGCGATTCTAAGTATTCTAAGAATGCTTTCTTATTAGTTTCCTTATCTGTTTTATCTTTAATTACTAGATTACTATTAGCCTATTTGATCTAAGCTTTTAAGCTACTAATCTATAATCCTTATAGTAATATAGCTGTATCTCTATATTCCTTTAAAATGCATTTTACTATATTATATTACCTTAGTAAAAAGCAAGGCCTATACTATACTAGTAGTAGTAGGTATAAAGAAGATATACTTATATATATTCTAGGCAACTATAGCTTAACTATAAAAGAGAAGTTGCTAGTACTAGGACATATTAGACTTAGAATAGAAGATTAGTCATGCGATTTAGCGTAGCTTATATAAGGTAAAGAGGCTATTACCTCTTTACTATAATACTATAATTCTAGCTAGATAAGTAATTAATAATAGAACCCTAGAACTTTATAATATAGACCTACAATTATAGTAAAGTGATTACCCTATGATACTAACAAATCTAAAAAGAAAAGAAAAAAACATTAAAGAAAGTAATCGAAAAGCTAATTATATATATAATTTAGCTTAGATAAGTATTTTAAAGCTAGGGCCTACTTATATTTCTATTATATAATCTTATATAATATTTCTATAATCTTATATAATACTTCTATATTATAATAAGATTAATAAAACTATTAGAAAGTAATCTAATTATAATCTTATTTTAGTTTAACTTTTAGTTTTTAGTTTTAAGCTTAAACTATAACTAAAACGACGCTTATAGCTTTATGTAGAATTAATAAAACTATATTAATATAAATATAGCTTACTTCTAGTTCTATAAAAAGCTAGAGATTAGTCTATTATTAAAAACTACTTTTTATTTAATAATCTTATCTACTAGTTAATATCTTATAATAATAAAATCTAATATCTAAATAAAAAGCTTATTTAAAAAAACTTAAAAGTAGTAAAAAGAGAAAAAAGTATTTTAATATAGCTTATAATACTTTAAAATAGGATTTAGTTAATAAAATACTAGATATAGTTATAGATAAAATCGAATAGATTAGTAAACTATTAGATAGAAAAGAATCTAATAAGAAAACCTTTATAAAAAAGCTATATCTTAAAGATTTCTATGAATACGATTTTTTAAAGTGATAGAAAAAGAGCTATTTAAAACTAGTAATTATAATTATAATTAAAAGATAAAATCTTTAAAAAAGATAATATTAAAAAAAGAACTAGTATATATTTACTATTTAAAGTCCTTCTTTTAATATCTTCTATTTTTAATTAATAATACTACTATTAAAATAATATTACTTTATTAGCTTAAAGTAATCCTAGAAATTATAGAAAAATGCTTTTAAACTAATTTATTAGAAATTATTTATAGTTTTAAGACCTTTTTAATTTATATAATCCTTTTATTAAAAACTACTACAATATTCTAATTAATAAGATTTCTATTCTTTCTTTTAATAAAAGCAAATTATTAGTAGATATACTAGTAGAACTTATTTTTAAAATAGTTAAATAGAAAAGTAATATTATTCTAGATATTCTTATTAAAAATAAATACTAAAAAGAGTATTAGAAAACTTATTAGTCTTTTAAGAAAAACTATAAAGAATTTAGTACTACTTTAAAGCTATAACTTAGATATATTAAATATTATTCTAGAATAGTTATATATTTTAATATTAATTATAGTTTAATATATTAATCTATTATTTAATAACTTATTTTGTATAATCTTTATAACTATACTATCTATCTAGGTCTCTATAAGAACTAAGAAAAAGATCTTATTATAATCTCTTTTTATATAAAAGCTTTTAAGATAGAAGAATCTATTAATATAATCTAGCTTAAAGGAAATAGTTATAGCTTTAGTTATACTTTTAATCTAATTATTAATATTAATATAATATAAGAAGGAAAAAGTATTATAATTAAAACCTTTTAGAATATAAAGAGAGAAGTTATAAAAAAGCTAATATTATCTTTAGTAATAGTTTCTTCTTTAAGTATCTAGATTATTAAAGTTTACTAATATACTAAATAAAATAGAATACTAATATAACCTAAAGATCATTAAAATAGATAATAATATATAAACCTTTAATCTTATAGAAGCCGATATATACTTCTATTTAACCTAATTAATAGCTATAAAATATTCTTTATATCAAGTTTAAGATTATTCTTAACTTCTAACAGGACCGCAAAGATCTAAGTAGAGGGAATAAGAATCCGGAAGGTGATTTCGGGGCCTACGACTTTTCTTAAGACCGAAAGGAAAAGAAGCATTATATTGAGATCGCTGAATACCTATGCCAGTTGTGGAAATGGCTCCGCTGTAAGTTTCTTGAAAAACGGCGGGTGCCAATCAGTTCCTGGATAGTAAACGAAAATACAGCTGTTGTGATCGGATTTACTATATAGAGATATGTAGTCATATACGTGAATCCCGAATCTCTCTTGTGTCTTGAGGTTTACCTGACTCTCCATACAATCTGCTGAGGTCTTGAGACTCTTTGAGATTTTCGACGCCGAGTTTCATGAGTGCATCTTCGGCTGCTCGACCTTGGTCGACCTTGGTATGCTGAGTATAATTTAACGAGGCCAAACACCGCAGATAAAAATGTGAGGCTGAGTCCAAGAATTGACCCAGCTTTAGAAAAGGTGTTTGCGATGTCTAGAAGTCCTAGCAGTGCTTCTACGTTCTGTCACACGTACACAGTCGCTCCAGCTTCTTCGATTCCCGTCTTCGCATCCCCATGCGCGTCTTCGGCCTCGAGACTTTCGAGTGCCTGCTCGTGTTTTGCGACATCGAGTAAGTCGGCAACTATCAGCAAGCCGACAGCATTGAGTTCAGCCATTTCGACGCCCGCATCTCCAACAGATTCGTTATACTAAAACTAGCGTTCTGTTTTCAATTTCAAATACTTCCTTAACTTCCTTCCAACCTCTTCTAATTTGTGCACTTTCAAACTCGACTAGCGTCCGCCCAGCTTTAGGTTTCTCACGAGCACCTAGTCTGAAGTGTGCTATCCTTCTGTATACTTTTTCTGTGCCTTCTACAAACTCTTGAAGGACCAGACCCTGTCGAGCTGGTTGATCTGACCCCACCATGTAACCATCACAGAACGCTGCTAGAGTGAACTGAGTTCCATCTATCATTTTGTGTCGTTGGTCGGGATCATCTAGCCATACAATTAGGACAGAATCACCCTGCCGGTTACAGTCTTCAAGTGTTTTTGTCTTGTCCAGGAGCTGCCATCCGGATATGGCCTGACTCCAAACAATTTCGGTACAGACTGTACTAATGGTGATACTTGCAAAGTGGCACTGTCCGAACGGATTCGAGTCATCTTCCAATTTCAAATTGTAGTTCTCCACTGTAGCCAATGAATCAGGCCACATGTCCTTCGATGTGGGCTGCGAACCGGTATAGTGCCTGACAGGGCCATCGATGGACGCCCAGCTCCAGGTAGGTGGGTTGATAGATGCAGTAGAAGAGGCGATCCGTTTTCCCATTGTGTTACTCCACTTCTCACCGTCATTCGTATTATGTAGTCGCCAGAGTAGACTGTAAGGTAGCGTGGACCTGAAGTGACCCGCTATATAGACATCGTTCTGGACACGGCACATTCGAGAAGCGACGGCCCCAAGTGCGATGAGTTTGTCCTTCTTCACGAATGTGACATTTCGTGGTGTATAGTTGTCCAGTATACGCTGCCAGTGCTTGTAGAATTCGTGCAAGGGAAGCTGCTTGGTCGGGATGGAGATTTCGAGTTGAGCCACCTTCAGCGCCGCTGATATACGTGGTGTCAATCCTAGCGGAAAAGACTCGCTCGCTTCTCTCAATTCCAGGCAGTCCCAGAATAATTCTCCCTGGCCAAGAGCAAGTACTCGTGGAGCCAGTACTCGCTCTTGAAAGGTCCACGCGCGAAGACCAAGGGGTTGCCGGTAGAGTGCGAGACGGTAGTATGCCTCATCAAACATAATGAATGGTTCATCTTCGAGCTTGACTGCAAAGGGAGGCATGAGTGCGTGTAAGCCAGGCCCACCGAGACAGCTTTCCTGGGGGCTTGATCCGCGGGATAGTGACAAGTTTAGAATGCAATTGGAATAGACGTCCCCCATTCGTGCAGACTCCCTCCTCCAATCGTCGACAGTGCCCGCTCCAGCCTGAATAATGCATAGAGAATCGATCCAGATGTACCGGTAACCCAGGCTCTTGACAAGATCGATGGCCTCTTGGAATGCAATGGGAAGATAATCGAGCGGGATACTGGCCTGAAGCTCATCTTTGTTCGATGCTGTTAATCGTATGAAGTTGGGTTCCGGGCCCCAGCAATAGCTCAGAGCAACATATGGCCCTATTGCGCCATCGATTAATGGGTGAATGATTTTGGCTTTAAATTCGCTCAATTCCAGAAGACGAGTAGGGTAATCCGTTGAATGCATTCGGGCGTTACACTGCGCATGTCCTTGAACACAGCGGCTCACATATGTCCTCGCTATATTAGCCACGTCGGAAATCGGACGGTATGCGCCTGGTTGCCGTTTGCCGACATTGAGGCTGATGGGTCGTTTCGGCTGAGCCACGGCCAAGATAGAAAGATACTGCCAAACTTCTGTCTGTTGCTGCCCGTTGAGACCAGGTAAAATCATGAGATTTTCCACTTGAGCCGATATCGTTCCCTCGTCGGTCTGGTCCACAACAACTTCGGTAATCCTAAGTCTTATCTCCACATGTTCAAGTGTTCCCAGCTCTCTCAGGGCACGTTGCTGTATTTGCGTGCAAATCCTGCAGCCACCGGAGGCAGCTTCACTGAGTGACAATGCACTTGCATGGTGGCCCCCTATTTGGTTGTTGTATCCGTATTTATCGTTGCCGCGGTACGAGAACACGCCCTTACATACTTCGCAAAGCATCCTAGTTGCGGATCATGGAATTGGGCCGGCACAGCTGGTTTTTTGTTGTTATGGATGAACTTTGGAAAAGTGTGTACTGAATGTGAATGTTGATAAGTATGGAAGCATATGGAAGCATAAACTTTTTCACAGTGTAAGTTGATCCAAGGCGAACGTTCGAGGATAGAGATGAGGAAATACGCGGATGTCTGAAAATATATATAGATGGGCAATTTCCAGATGCCTATGCCGGGCTGTGAGGGTATTATTAGCTGAGCCGGATAATAGAAACTTCAGTTCAATTTTACTCTGCCTAAACAGCCACTGGCGCCTAGCGTACTCTAGTAGCGCAATCAGCAGCCCAGGAAAAACAAAGTTAAGCACAGCCTTGTTGATGGAAGTAACCTTGTCTTCAGCTCCGGCAGCCACTAACGCCTCGCTCAAAATTATCGAAGCTATTATTAGTAAGCAATTCGGTCGAAAGTGCATCAAAACCATTCACACCTCTCGCACCGGGCACACCTGTCTTATCAATTAACAACCTTCAACAAAATTCAAAAACTTTTGTGCATCCTCGCTGGTACATCATAGGACTCGACTTTGGTATCAAGAAAGCCGCTTGTAAGAAGTACAGATTGAAATGGCGAAGCTAAGCAAAACGCTTCGACCCTTGGTGGCTACGTACTTCCGCTATCAAGGCTAGTGCCATTGTCTCGACCACGATTGGCTTCGCAGTTGCAGTATCGTCCTAGGTTCACAAGCGTTCAACACTACTGGCATCAAAGGGAAGACACTAAAGGCTAATGTACGCTAATTAGCACTAAATCCTAAAGCTAAAATATGTGGCATTTTGTATCATTCTTCTCGGACGAGTAACTCCTAGACTTCTTTATTTCCTCTCTAAGAGTCTTCCAATTGTATATTATTCTTTCGTTATAGAACCTTTCCCTAAGTATTTCGAAATTTAAAGACACTATAACGGTCGCGATTAAGCAGGGGGGAACAGCTTGAGTAGCGATCGATAGTATTAACAAAACGATTGACAATATGATCAATGTGAGAGGGTTGGATAGTAGGCAACAAGCAATAGAATTCAAGCGGTCAACAATGCGCTCAATTCATTCAGCACAATGAACTAATTTCTAGCCCTACTGAGAGGTCTAGGGAAGGTTCCTCTAAATAGGAATCATAGAGTGATAATTACATAAAGCCATAGCAGATCTGCTCCGATTTACTCACCAATTATAGGAATTGATTAATAAATCAGCTAATTAGTCAATAAACCAGCTTATTAATCAATTCCTAGGACTTTGTAAGTAAACTAGCTAATTGACCAATAATGCTTTACTTGCTAATTGATATTTCACGGCCTTTTTTAGACTTATATTAATCGTCCTAATTAAGCTAAATTGAGGCTATTCAGACTATTCTATATATAGGCCTATATCTCACTATTAGTAAGCATCTAGATTATTAGTATCTATAGTATTCCCTTTCTAATATCTCTTAGATTTTTATAGAATATAATTTTTTTATAATCGATATATAAGTAGGCATTCCTACTACTTCTCTACTCTTTCTAGTATACTTTACTACTATTGCAATTTATAATACTTAATATCTATAAGCTTATAGACTCGCCTAGAAGTAATCTTACTCCTTTCTTACCCTCTTTCCCTCTTTTTACTTTACTATTTAACCTCTTTCTAGGTACTAAATTCATGCTTACTAGAGTACCTCTTAAAAGAGATAGTCGTTAATACTAGCTAATTATAATCACTTATAACTATAAGTATTATCTTAAGTACTTTAGGAATTGCTCTATTCTTACTAGTTAAAAAAGAGAAGACTACTACTACTAGCTTAATAATAGGAGGGTAAAAGCCTAAGAAGAAATAGCTAATAAGAGACAAAATGACTATAATACTCGTATATAGGCGCTAGGCTTCTTTGAGCTTTAAGATAATCAGGTTTACTATAAAGTAGAAAAGGTAAAAAGGTACTAATTTAAGGCTTAATATATAACTTATATCTAGGATTCTTTAGATATTATCTAAGAGTATTACTATAGCTTAAAATACTTTAGTAAGCTATTTCTTACCTCTTATACAACCTTACTTATTAACTATAAATAGGGAAGACAAAGACTTATAAGCGAATCTATAAGTAGTATTATAGTATCACTTTAATAGATATTATATAAGTAATCAATTACTATAATATCTATAATTTATTATCTATTATAATTAAAAAGCTTCTAATTAAACTTATTATTTCTAAAGCAACTAGCTATAGAATCTATATAGATCTTATAGACTTCTAATCCAATATAGATAAGCTATATTATTAGATTTACTAGGTAAAAGTTATCTTATAATTACTTTCTATTTTACTTGATTTTAACCTTTTTAGATTAAGGATCACTTCTTAAAATATATCTAGCTTAAAGTAATAGAAAATAAAAAGTCTATTATAATTATAGAGATCCTAGACAGATAGATAGGCGCAAATAGCCGCCTAGTCAGACTATAAGTTATATGATTTACTTTTCCTAAAATCCAATCTAGCTAAAAATTTTAGTTATTATAATAATAGGACCGAGTTTAAAGGCTCTATATAGGAGCTTATAGACTATAAGTATATGCCTATTATCTATAGAAGGTCTTACTATCCTTAAACCTAGAGATCTATTAAAGTAGTAAATAAAATATTTAAAAGATAGTTAATTATAATTAAGAATAAGATAGGCTTATATAAGTAGGTCAAATTGCTTTTTAAGATTACTAAAGTGATTAATATAACTCGTCCGTCTTATTTACTAGCTTATATAACTCTATTTAAAGTCTAGTTCGGACGACCTTCCTTATAGCTTATTTAGCTAAATAGCAATTTAGAGAATTAGGAATTACTAGCTTTAGATATACCTTTTATAGATATTGATATAAAGCTTCTTTTAGAAGCTAAAGCTAATAAGAGTATTAATAAAGACTTTATTTTATTAGAGCTTTACTATTAAGTCTTTAAAAAGAATATAGTAGAAGTAGTAAAGATAGTAAAAAAGGAAAGTCATAGAACTACTTTTAAGCTTTACTAGATAGTTCTTTTAATAATTCCTACTAAAAATAGACTCTTAGAAGAAGCTACTCGCCTCTCTTATAGGATTATTAAAGTAGTCAAAAGGGCCTATATATTACTTTCCTAATTTAGGCAGCTAAAGAGGTCCTACTAAAGCTCTACTTTAAAAGTAGTAATTTTAAAAGAAGATTATAGCCTTAGTACTAGTCTTTCTAGTAAGAAGAAAGGGATTACTCTTCTTTCTACTATCTTTTAATACAATTAGAAACTCTTTATTACTACCTAATAAGCTAAAGGCAGCGCTATAACTATAGTAAAAGTAGCTGTAAAAACCTTCCTTCTAGTAGGCAAATCGAAAAGGAAGTATACTTTAATCTAGGAGAATCTTATTCTAATAGAGAGTAAGAAAGCTTAGATAGAGAAAAAGGTAGAAGAAGAAGAAAAAGAAGAAGATAAAGATAAAGATAAGATACTTATTCTTAAGAGTAAGAAAGAGGTAGAAGAAAGAGAGGCAGCTAAAAGAAAAGCTATTAAGAAAGGAAGAAGGGATACTATAAAAGTAATTATAGTAGTAACTACTAATAAATTAGAAGCAAATAAGGCTAAAGCTATAGCGATTTAATATAACTTAGATACTTAGTTTACTTAAGATATTAAGCTAGGAATTAGGAAAGATAGAAGGAGAAGACATCTTATAAATATAATAAAAGAAAAGAAGGAGGCAGACATTATAGCTTCTAGAGCGAGGTTACCTAATCCTATCTAGGAGTAGATATTAGGCCTAAAAAAGCGTATAGACCTATAGTTTGATACTCTTCTAGAAAGGCTTATTTCTAGTATATTTATATATATACTTAACCTCCTCTAAAGAAGTAGTAGAGTAAGATATTAAAAGAATAGAATAGTAGAGTAGGAAGCTAGAAAGTAGAGAAAATAGTACTAAAATATAGTCTAAATAGTATTACTTTTTATTTAAATAATTGGCAAGTAAAGTATTATTAGTCAATTAGGTAGTTTACTTATAAAGTCTTATAAATTGACTAATTAGCTAATTTATTAATCAATTCCTATAATTGGTAAGTAAATCGGAGTAGATTAATACTTTAATAGTAAAGTCAATTAACTAAAATGCTATTATAAATAGAATACTAAGGCTGATTAAAATATAGCTATATTTTATAAAGGTATAGTAAAAAAGCATATACTTTATAATAGATATAGTATTATATAATAAGGTAGTAATTTAATAACTATAATTAGCTCTAGATTAGGCTAGATTTAGAAGTATTAGGCTTAAATTAAAAAGGATTATTTATTAATACCTAGAAAGTTAGATATTAATATACTTTTAAATTACTTTTCTATTACTTTAAAGTATTAATATCTGATATTTTATATATAAGTATACTTTTTAATTACTTTTTTGATATTTTAAAGTATTTAGAATCTTTATTTAAAAACTTTTTTTATTACTTCTATATCTTTATATTATACTTATATCTATAAAATATAGATTATAAAAACTTTAAATAGTTTTTAGATTATTATAAGATATTAACTAATAGATAAGATTACTAAGTAAGAAGTAATTTAAATAATAGACTAATCTTTAGCTTTTATAAAACTAGAAAAAAGCTATATTTATATTAATAGTAGCTATTATTAAGATATTAGGATTACTATATACTATATTAGCAGTCATATGACTTAGTAGGTACTAAGTTAGTAATATAGAAGCTTAACTTCTATAATATAATACTATTATTAATATTAAGCAATATTAATTA
>QGMI01001181.1:0-11433 GCA_007821535.1 Lachnellula occidentalis | reverse complement strand
GGTCTGATTGGAATAGTGCGTAGTGCGAGGGGGCGTGAAGATGGCTTGGATGTTTGGAGCTTGGCTTTTGGTAAAGCTACCTAGGTAGGTATATATTACTCTGAATTGAGGATTGAGGATTGGTTAAAGAGAGCATCCGTCTATACGTAAATAGAAAACTTAGGTAGCCTCTGTTTTCGGGCCGGAGGTGGTGGTTTATTAAGTGCCTTGGAGACGAAGATATCACCTACAGGTCACCCGTCAGCTCTATTTTCATAGTCTACTGTCTTTAACAAACCGTATTTGGAGGTTTCAAACAATCAATCAATGCACTGAATCTCTGAGCCCCAGCCTGATGAATGGAGAAGGAGCGAGCCGGGTACTGTATATATGGAAGACGAAGGCTGGCACGTGACGACGGAACGGCCAGAGTAAAGCAAGGCAAAGCATGAAAGAAGGAAGGGGGATCAATCGAGTCCGTGTGCGATCTACGACTGACTGCATGCTGATAGCGCCTTCTATTTTCGATGATATGATCTTCAAGTATTGTGGTGCCTGGTAGAGGAAGATCTGCTTGAGTGTGGCGTTTGGGAGGAAGGTTTGAATCAATGAATGGTATGAGTTGAGGCTGGAGTTGATGTTGATCTGTTGCCGGTATGGGGCTTGATGCTGATAGATTGATTTGGAATGCTTGTGTTTTTTGGGAGGATTGGGATGTTTAAGGCTTTAAGGGAGGTTGTAGGGGTGGATATGTGTGTACCTGGGATACATGTCTTGGTATGGATGGGTGTACAGTATTGAATAAACAGTAAGACGATTTGCTCGAGATGGAGAGAATTGAGGTTCCTCTCTACAGAACCTTCTGAACAAGGCCACGCACTCCGAGTACGAGGAGGAAGTGGAGGAATCCCCCGAAGAAACCCACTCGTATGGATTACTCTTCGCGGTCTCGCGGTCGGTGGCTCGCACAATACTCCGGTAGGCAAGATACCTAGGCATTGTTTGAAGAATCTGACACCCGCCGGGCCGCATGATACCAGTACTCGTATGCGAGTCCTGCTTTCATTGGCTGCCACAACCTCGTTTCAGATCTGGAACCACGAGAAGTCGAGAACTGCCCAGTCGCTAGAACCCAATGGACCCAGAATGAAGGATTCGGCTTAGATGATTTGGAAATAGGTGTTCTGAGACTCGGACTCGGTGGACGGATGGGGTGCAGGAGGTCCTTGCGTCGATCATTGAAAACAACAAAAGTCGCGAAAAGAAAGGTTTGAAAACACCGCTGCCTGCACTGGGTGTAGTAGGAATGTTTCCATGGAGGAAGAGGAAGGTTGAGTCAAGGTAGATTGACTACGGTACTAGTCAAATTACGATATTCATACCTAAAGGAAGATAAACTGCTTACTATAACTTGGCGTGAGCGATAAATAAACGTCCACGAGCCAATTGCCGGGTGGCGGTGGTGCTGTGGCTAGTGGATCTACAGTACTTGGATGTAGCTCGGTTTCAGGGTACTCTTTTGAGGTTCACGAAACGCCCACCGATGGCAACAGCAACGTCTCGTCCCCAGGAAACAATGAATCCGTGGGCCTGAAAGAGTATTGTTTTGCCGCGCTCGTTCTCAGAGATTGGCATCGGAGACACTTGTCTTGGCCCTTTACCTAAGGTGAGAGGTATGGTATTCGTGTGTCGTCGAATGGTACTGCGGATCAGTTCTCATATGAGGTACCCAAGGTACAGCGTCTTGGCCAAAGAGATGCCGAGATGCGTATGAGGTAGAGAAGCAGCTGAAGGTATTCAGACAATTGGCTGCTGGGGTACCACAGCAGGATTACAACTAGGGCTCTTTGTTCAAGTTACAGCACAGCACAGCAAATGGTCGTCGCGTTTTGAGGTTACAGACAGCACAGTATTCGCGTAATTAACCTGGCGCCAGTGGGATGGTTTCTCTACGAGTCTACCTACCCCTGAAGGGTAACGAGTAGGGGTACGTATCAATCGCTCCACAACCAGTGGCCAGCCACAGCCAGCCAGCAAGCCAGACTCTCGGATCACTACTCGAGTACTCTACTGTACGGAGGATACTCGTATGGCAGACCCCCAAAGCCTCAAGGCCAAACAACCTTCCCTTTCTTTCACCCTTCCACGTCAGCCGCATCCACCAATCTGTCAGTCTCTGCACCCTGGAACGAGCGCTAGGCCTCGTCAATCACAGCTTTTCTTCTTCCGTCTGGCTCTCGATCAAGCTCCATCGTCCTTCTCCCTCGACCACCCAATCACACGACCCCCTTCCCAGGCACAGACTGCGCCCTGAGCCTCCCGGTACTTCCCAAACCTGGGCTTTCGACCTGCATTGTCCCGCTGTGAGCAGATTCCCGCTTCGGGCTTGTCTGCATCAAGTCGCTCCCCCACCATCATGCTGCGCCAAGTGTCTGGCATCTAGTACCTGGCATGTTTTATCCCTGCCGTGCAAATCCCTATACAAAGGGCCAAGACTTCATGCTTTAAACCTCTTCTGCCTTCTCTATACTATTTCGTTCTTCTTCCTCGTGCACTTCTGTTCTTCCCGTTTGCAAGCTCTTTCTTGTTCCTATATTTGCTTTCCATCTTTCAACTTTCTTCGGGGCGGGATCCATTCACTGCTATATTCCTTCGTTGACTCGACCAACTTCGAAGCAGTTCTTTCCTTCAGCAGAAGTCCTTGAGAAACTACCACTCTTTTAACTTTTAAAAAACCACCTGGTGTGGGACCGTGACGGAAGTCACCTTACATTCGCAAGCATGCACTCATTATTACAAACACTCTTCCTCTTCGCTATTGTTACACTTGCTCTTGCAGCACCAGCACCAGAACGCCATGCACCAATACAGAAACGAAGCTTCAAGGTCGAACGAATCCCGAACCCGCAGTTCAAGAGAACCCCAGGAGCTGGAACGAGGGCGTTGATCAAGGCACACCGAAAATATCTTATTCCTCTTCCACCAGGACTTGCCGATGCTATGGCTCAGGCACAGGGTAGTGGAGGAGCAGCAGCTGGAACGGCGGATGCGTTGACCAATTCATTGGCTGATATTACTGGCGAGCTTGCTGCGAATGGAAAACCAAAGAAAGGAAAGGCGAAAGGGTCGAAATCGGCGTCTGCAGCAGTGCCACAGGCTACAGGAGCGGCATCAGCATCAGCATCTACATCAAACTCGACTGCCGCCGCCGCCGCCACCAACGGGACAGCTGGAAGTGGAAAGGTCACCGCAACTCCAGAGACAGGAGATACCGAGTTTCTCTCCCCTGTTAACATCGGTGGTCAAACCATGAACATGGATTTCGACAGTGGATCTTCCGACCTCTGGGTTTTCAACACTCAACTAAGTGCAACGGACCAAGCTGGACACACGGTCTTTGACTCGACCAAATCTAATACCTTTAAGCTCATGCAGGGTTCCTCTTTCTCAATCTCCTACGGTGATGGATCCGGAGCCGCAGGAAACGTCGGTACGGACACGGTCAACATCGGAGGCGCGAGCGTGACAGCCCAAGCCATCGAAATGGCCACTGCAGTCTCCACCTCCTTCGTCCAGGACACGCAGTCCAACGGCTTAGTCGGCCTCGCATTCTCCAAGCTCAACACCGTCAAGCCAGCGCAACAAAAGACCTTTTTCGACAACGCCATGGCCACCCTCCCGCAACCCGTCTTCACCGCCGATCTGCGCAAAGCCGCCGTCGCGCCTACGAATTCGGCAACATCGACGCGACGAAATTCAACGGCTCCCTCAGCTGGGCCGCCGTCAACTCCACGCAGGGCTTCTGGCAGTTCTCGTCGCAGAAATTCCAGGTCGGCACTGGCACCGTCATGGCTGTTGCAGGGGGCCAGGCGATCGCTGATACGGGCACGACGCTCATGCTGGTCAACGCAGCCGTCGTCAACGCATACTATAGCCAAGTAACCGGTGCGGTCAACAACCAGACCGTGGGCGGCGTGACGTTCCCTTGCAGCGCGACGTTGCCGGATCTGATGGTTGATATTGGCGGGAACTACATGGCGCAGATCAAGGGTGAAGATATTAATTTCTCGCAGGTCGATCCTGGTGGTGCGAGTACGTGATTCCTTCCTTCCTCCCTCCCTCTCGCCCTCTCTCATTCAAAACCAAACATGAAAGCTTTTTACTAATGCATGAATCAACCAGCTTGCTTTGGTGGAGTCCAAGCTATCCAATCCGACCTGCAGATTTACGGCGACGTCATGTTCAAGTCGCAATTCGTGGCTTTCAATGGAGGAAATAACTCTATTGGAATGGCTCCTCATCAATAGATGGATGGTGTCGGTAGTTGGTGGTCGTGGTATTTATTACATTAGTTGTCTAGGATCTAGAATCTTTTGGCGAGAGGCCGAATAGATGGATGAATGGCGAGGTCGGTCTTTCTTGCCAGTTGTATAAATTTATCTTATCTTCATGCGTTAGACTGGAATTAAAACGTACGGGCATTGGAATGAGAATCTTTCAATCAATGCCAAATGATACCATCACTAGGTTGGATTTGGTACTACATGGTGTAATAATACGTTGCTTAATTTCTTCTAATTGTAGTATCAATTGATGGTCTTACAGACAGTACCTAAGTAATTCTCATCGCTCCTAAAAGAAAACTCTTTACTCCAACCGACTAAAGCCCACTTACTCGCTGTCATAAAAATACAAATACATTCTCACCACCGCAACACACCAATGACGATCCAAAGCACAAATATCCCGCTTTGTACCAACTATCCCTTCTTCGACTTCTTCGAATTCGCAGACACAGACCCCCCCTCCTCATCATTACCATTCTCAACCTTCCGCTTCTTCCCCCTATTCGCCTTTTCCGAGCCGCCAGCATCCCCATTCGTCTTGCCATTTTCATCAGCCTTCTTGCCCGCCTGCCGCGCACTAGTCCTCTCCCCCTTCTTCGGCTCCTTCACCTCCTTCGCCTTGCCCTTCTTCGCGGGCGCGCCACCACTCGGCCGGCCCCGCGCAGATGGCTTCTTCGCGGGCGCCTTGTCCTCGGAGCTAGATCCAGATGCTGATTCGGATTCCTGCAAGTACATATTGCTGTCAGAGCTATTCCTCAATTTCCAGAACGCATGGGTGTTTTCTCCATCAACCGGCACATACGCCATCCCCGTCCCCGAATCCGAACCTCGTTCTCCCGTCCCAAAGGAACGTCGCACAGGAATGATCTGGCGCGTGCGTGGTAGTTGCCCTTTTGCTTCTTCAGCCGCAGCGCAGCGTGATGGTTATCGTGCGCGTGCAGGCCCGGCTAGAGGGAGAGCGAAGTTCGAATCCGAGGTCGAGGTTTCGTATAGAATTTGTTTGGGAAAGGAGGTTGTGAAAAACTAGTAAACTGACCTTTGTTGTCTCTGTTTCTTCTTTTGTCTCTGATTTCTTCTCCGCGGGGGATTTCTTGACCGGAGTGCCCTTTTGCGGCTTGTCTTTGCTGCCGGGTTCGTTGGTGTAGTCGCCGCCGCGCGATTCGTATTCTTTGCCTATCTTGGCGGCCTGCGGGTGGGTTGGGTTGTGTTAGATATGGGTCTTTTTGGGATGGATGAATTTGATGGGTAGAGGGGGATGGGCACCTTCCAGGCGGCCATCTTGCCTTTCCCACTGCCGTCCTTGTTGGGCTGGTTCTTCACTTCTTGGCGGCTGTTAGTGAGAGTCTGTGGGAGGGAGTGTAGATAGGTGTATGTGCCTTCAGTGACCTTCTCCTTCAGCTTGGGATCCGTGGGTTTTCCTTTTGCGGAAACCATCTTGCTTTGGATATGGTTGGCTGTGTACCAGTAGATACCAAGTCTAGTAATGTTGAAGGGACCTGCGATTAATTTGAGAGACGCAATGATGCACTTGTATTGATTGATAGTGTCTGTACGGTACGAATTCGAATATAGAAATCTGCTGAGCAGGCGCGCAATAACCAGAAATTGTGGAATGTAGGAAAATAAAATGGTGGGAAACCTACTTTTATAGATCAAGTGCAGGCTCGAGGTGGTGATGTCAATCAATTTGATCGCATGCCTTGCGAACGTACCTGCCTAGAGCAGTACACATAACTAGTGTCAAAGGTCAATCTTTGGTGCTGAAAGGCACAGAAGACCAAAATCTTAGATATCATTTTACTCTTTTACTTTCGTTTTAAATGGTGATAAAGGATATAGGTAATAATATAATGCTATAAGCCCCCGCCCCCCTTCCCCGGATTTAGCGACCGCCGCGTCGGGCAAGGCGCGTGCACGGTCTAGCTGCCGCTTTTCAATGTCTATAAGAACCTCTCCCTGTTACTCGACCGTCTCCCTTCAATCGTTTCCCAAAACATCATTCTACCTGATTACGAGATACGCCAGCGCGTTTAAGAGTCTAATTATTGAGATGCCAAAGAATTGTATTCAACTCGATCTCCAAAATCAAATCATCCATCATACTATAACCAAATACACCATAAATCATACGGCAGGTAAAATTTCCTGGGCAGATGATATAGAGGTGAGGTTAGTAGTAGACATGAGGTATGACAGCGTATGATTCGACATTTTGAGTTTTCTTCTCTTGTTACCGTTATGCGGTTTCGACTTTCATTGAACTCCCGGGGCTGTTCCATCCCGATTACACGTGCAACCATCAGCGCTCGCGCCCTTCGGCATGTCGAAGTTGCCAGTATGGTACAGCTGCGGGGAAAGCTGCGTGTAGTCCGGCAGGCTACTGTCGTTGAAGGTAGTTTCCTCTGTCTAGGCCTACCTCTGTCGGTGCAGGGTTTGATTGTCCCGTCGACTTTGGAGCAATACATGAAAAAAAAAACATTTCCCTAGGTCAAAGAGGGTTCGCTGCCGACGGAGTAGTTCAGCCAGAGGTGTATCTCTATGGTAAGAGCGCTGCGGATATTAGAAGGGAAGGGGATCACCAATAGAATGAGTATTGGAACAGGCCCTAATTTATAAGATCCATGCCTAGCTTCTTATAAAGTGAGCCTCAATCCTTCACCTCGTTTCGTATACCTCATCTTCACTTCATAAAACGCTTTATTTTATGAGGATTCATACTTCATCGTTTATAATAAAGCTTTACTCGCCCCCTACAGCCAGCTGTTCCTTGTCCCAGTCAAAGGCATTCAGCCACTCTGGCAGCTCTACGCGAAGCGACTTGAGACTATCCAGAGGAATTCCAGCGAAGGCACCTGGACACTTGGGATTGTTTGGTAGTTGGGTGTTGCTGACCATGTTGAGCATACGCGGGACATCGCTGGATAGATTAATCGTACACGGACTTAGAAAAAAAACCGCCGCTGCTGTTGTAGCCAGACTGAGCAGTTGAAAATCCCCAAGTTCCCATTAGACCGAAAAGCCCTGAAACGTTCAAATACATGGTGACGTCTAAATGGCTCGATGTATTTATGCTAGCTGGTTCAGGGTGAGATTAATGAATGGAAAAGCTCGGAAACTGGCGTCTCTCTGGTCTTATATACCATGGCTTGCTGTAGAAATGTGACAGGAGATTTAGTGGGTGGGGTTGTAGTCATGGACATATCGGAACGCACGTAGAAATTTATCGTACGACATATAGTGATATAATAATAAGATACCTTGCTCTTAATACCCATCAAATTCGTATTAAAAACAAATGTTCATACTACTTCTATCTGAAGTTGACGTCTTGTTCAAGCAATCTCGTGGTTTTCTCCCGAAGCGGCCTATTAGCTCACTGCGGCGCCGGTCCCTGAAAATCATTTCATCTCAAGAGTCAAGAGTCCTGACTCTTGAGACGAAGTTCTTATTAGATATGAGACGAATTACTATAAGGAATAGGCGGCTCTGCTGAATGGTTCGCGGCAGCCTATCAAACATACTTCATTTCCAAGTACAATCTTTTAGAATAATTAACATATATCACCCAAAAACAAAACCCAACGTCTCCACGCAAAAGACGCCAAACTCAAGATTGAGACTAAGATGCACGCACGTCTTTATGCTTGAGCAGTTTCAACATCGCGCGATGATTCTCAAGAAGCGCTCCGATGCTATAATGTGGTGGTGCATGTTCGAATGACTATCAATAACTCCCTTGCTGCCAAAGTTTAATAGCACTTTCTCGATATCAAGAAGAGAGCAGCGGCGAGATACGAACGAATGAAACCAAGGGCTCGAAAAGCTCAAGGTCGCGGATTGTATGAAATGGAAACTCAACGGCTGGAGCGGTAACCTTGGGTCCTTTGTCCATCTTTAACTAAGTTGATTGTCGCCTGCTTAGATCTTGAATGCGGGGTCTATGATATATGGCCGGGCTTTATCAAGTAACAGCTGATTGCAAGGTCTGCAAAACTTGTACTGTTGTACATTCGATCGAAACATATAATGATTAAGCAACTGCGTGTACTTGTAAAGGAAAGTACTTTTCAATTGATTCAGTGACAAATTCTTCGTATTAAGGCTATAACGTAATTAGCACCATTCAAAGGAAAAAGATAAACGTAAAAGTCGAGCTCCTAATTATCACGAAATAAATGCCAGAAATGGATAATGCTGAACAAAAGTTTGAAATCAGACTAATTCTCGCAATTATTAGCAAAAATAGTAAGGATTGAACTGCAGAGAGGAAGAGTTTACGAAAACGTAATTTTTTACAGTGGTCGACGAATGGGAATGTATAACCGCGCTCGTGACACCAAACACGCGTCCGGTACCAGTGGCAACGAGGTGTCTTGCTTTATTCAAGACATTATTGTATTTCCCCCCCGGGTTAGGTTAGTGTTAGTCGCGCCTCACGTGTTTGTATCGTTCCATACATACATAATCTAGACCTCTTCCTCCTTTGTTCCAGCTATACGGAGACGGAGTAAACCCATAGCATGCCTGTCATGATCACCTGCAGTCATGATCACCTGCACGGGCGATGAGAATAATTATACAGTAGCCCCTCCGTACGAGTACAAGCGCGCCGGGCGGGGGCGGGGCGGTAGATGGACCAGCGGCGGGGGTATCGTCGGTATACGTACCTAGGTAGGTGTGGAGTTGAGATGGACTTTTATACTTAGTCCACTCACAATAATCTGACTCGAGATGCAATGAAAGCCCGGCGCGTGGTTTTAAGCTTAACCACTTGTTGAAGAACTCCGAATCATCTAGCTAATAGCTTGCACACTACTACTGGTATAGAATAGTATAATCGGGCTCTTCTCGGTCGGTCGGTCGTCTCCATGATTTGGAGATTGGAGGGGTCCCCGTTTTCTCCAGGAAGGAAGCTGTGCGTCTCGCACTTGGCGGCAATTAAAGGACCTGCTCGTAAAGACGGTGATGTTGGCTTTGTCTCAAGGGACCTCGTGACATGCAATCGCAGCTCCTTGCACGAAATGCGCTTTGCGCTGTTCAAGCAGTACCTTACGCGGTGTAATGTGCATGCGTTTCATTAGTACAAGGTCCTTTTCTATAGCCACTTCTCCGGAAATTGACCACGAGTTTTTTGCTAATGTGGAGTTGTGGAGTTGTGGAGTTGTGGAGTCTCCAAGAGTCCTCGAGTCCAAGTCATGTTCCTCGGCCAAATAATACTGATGGAGTCAGGAGAATGGTCGCATCATGGTCCGCATCGTGGCTTTTTTGACGCTTTTGATAGTTTGAAAATCTAGGCCGTACCGACAAAAGGGCCGAAACGAGTGGGTAACAGGTTGCTGGGAGATACTCCGCGGGCACTAGAGGATCCTTGGAATGAGTGCACGAGGGGCGTTTCCTATTTCGTGGTAACAGTGCAGGCACGATACTCTATACAGTGGTACAATGAACGGTATATGGCTTTTGCTTTGATGCTATTATTGCCAGCGCTAGTGTATACTTTCTCACCCCCAGATATAAGGCAGATTTGGTGGTTTTAATAGGGTATATAGGCAAAAAATGCTAAATAGCATCCTTTTTAGACGCTAGGCAAAAATGATTAGTTCTTAAAAATAGTAGTAGAGTTAGGAGATAAATCTAATTAGTTCTAAAGAATAGTAGTAGTAGGAGCGTCTTTATATGAATATTAAGGTTTTCTTATAAGGGTTTTAGATATTGTTTTTAATAGAAAATCTATTAGTATATCTATAAAATTATTATTTATAAGTCTACAAGTATAACTTAATGCTAAGAAAACTATGCTAACTTTTAAGAATACTAGAAACTAGATCGTAAAAGTATATAAAGCTTATAAAATAAACTATAAACCCTTATAACTAAACTATAAAACCTTATAAAACTATAAGTAAAACTACTATCTTAATAGCTAATAAAACAGCTCTTAGGAACTAAATTATTAGAGCTCTAATAACCTCTTAAGGGAAGGGTCTTCTAGATTCCTCTTTAAGAGTTTATATGACTTCCTTAACCTTCCTTGCCTCCTTTATAACTACTATAACCTCCTCTATCTCCTTTATCTAGTATAACTCTAGTAGGCTACATATAGCATTTGCCCTAGTTAGGCCATTTATAGTTCTTATAGCATCCTTTAAAAAAGCCTAGAAGGCGCTTATAGTAGCTAAAGACTTATATATTTAAGCTGTTTTATTAATAAGGAATATATATATTTAAAGATATATCAATCTTATGACTCTAGATTATAATCGCATTAGTATATAATAGATAGTCTTAAAGGATTTATATAGGCATTATATGATTAGTATTAACTAGTATATTAAAGCCTAGCATAGCTAGGATTTATTACTATATATTATTATAGTACTATACTTAGGTTAGTTATTAATTTATTATTTATATAATTAACTTATAAGTTGTACTATCTCTTAGCTATTTACTTATAGAAGCTATAGCTAGCCTAGCTAGATTTATAAGGCATTAATAAATATAATAAGAGGGTTCTAGACAACTATACTATAATGAAGATTAGTCCTTATAGGTTGTAATTAAGAAGGCATATAAATGTATTTAGGGGAAGAAGAGGCTATATAGCTTAGTTTAGAGCTAGGATCATAACTACAAATTAGTTAAGCTATAAACCTTAGTTGCTAGCGACCCTAAGATTAATATATTAGTTTTAGTTATTATATAATAAAGGTTTAGAAATATAAATAGGTTTAAAGGAAGAGGACCTTAGTTGCTACCTTATTATAGGTTCTAAGCATTATTACCTTAGCTAGTAGTAATACTACATTTGGTATATTAGTTTTAGTCTTATATGATAGAGATTTAGAAGTATAAATAGGTTTAGAATAGTAGTACCTTAGCTACTATAGCTTGAATTGCTTTAGCTAGATATACTTTAATTAGATATGCTTCTACTTAGAGTATTTCTACTATTCTAAGTTAAGCTAGGTCTATTAATCAGATTCTAGCTAGATGATATTATAGTAGCTATAATAAGGAAAAAACTTATAGTAAGAGGATAGTATAAAGAAAGGATTGTATATATAAGGAGAGGGTATTATAATATAATATAATATAATATTATAAT
>QGMI01001180.1:0-11442 GCA_007821535.1 Lachnellula occidentalis | reverse complement strand
TACTTTTTATATTATAGTAAATACTAAAGCTATAAAGCTAAAGCTAGTAGTATTTAAATATATATAAATAGCTCTAAGTTTATAATATATATAATACTAGAATTACTAGCTTTCTAGTACTTTTTTATTAACTATAAGCCTAAAAAGCTATAACTCCTTTAAATACTAAATACTAATACTACTAAGTTATATATAGACTATTCTATCTAAATTCTATAAACACTTAGACTACTTATATTATAGCGAATACTAGAGCTATAAAGCTAAAGCTAGTAGTTTTTAAATATACTTAAATAGCTTTAAATCTATAGTATATTAAAGTATTAAAGTTACTAGCTTTCTAGTACTTATTTATAGATTTTAAAGCTAGGAAGCTAAAACTTTCTTAAGCAAGAAGGGCTAGTATAGCTCTACCTATATAGGCCATTCTACTAAAATCTTATAAATATTTAGACTATCTATATTATAGCAAATACTAGAGCTATAAAGCTAAGACTAGTAGTATTAAGATACGCTTAAATAGCTTTAAATCTATAGTATATAAAGTACTAGAGTTACTAGCTTTCTAGTACTTATTTATAGACTTTAAGGCTAAGAAGCTATAACTTCTTTAAGTAAGAAGTACTAGTACTACTAAAACGCATATAAGCTATCTTATCTAAATTTTATAAATACTTAGACTACTTATATTATAGCAAATACTAGAGCTAGAAAGCTAAGGCTAATAGTATTAAATTGCTATTAAATAGCTTTAAATCTATAGTATATAAAGTACTAGAGTTGCTAGCTTTCTAGTACTTATTTATAGACTTTAAGGCTAGGAAGCTAAGACTTTCTTAAGCAAGAAGAGCTAGTATAGCTCTACCTATATAGACTATCCTACCTAAATCCTATAAATACTTAAACTATTCATATTATAGCAAATACGAGAGCTATAAAGCTAAGGCTAGTAGTATTAAATTGCTATTAAATAGCTTTAAATATATAGTATATAAAGTACTAGAATTACTAGCTTTCTAGTACTTATTTATAGACTTTAAGGCTAGGAAGCTAAGACTTCCTTAAGCGAGGAGGGCTAGTGCTACTAAAACGCGTATAGGCCACTCTACCTAAATCTTATAAACACTTAGACTGCCCGCATTATAGCGAATACTAGAGCTATAAAGCTAAGGCTAGTAGTATTAAATTGCTATTAAATAGCTTTAAATCTATAGTATATATAATACTAGAGTTGCTAGCCTTCTAGTACTTATTTATCAACTATAAGCCTAGGAAGCGAATACTAGAGCTATAAAGCTAAGGCTAGTAGTATTAAATTGCTATTAAATAGCTTTAAATCTATAGCATATATAATACTAGAGTTGCTAGCTTTCTAGTACTTATTTATAGACTTTAAGCCTAGGAAGCTATAATTCCCTTAAGCTCCAAATGCCGATACTACTAAAACGCGTATAGGCTATTCTACCTAAATCTTATAAACACTTAGACTGCCTATATTATAGCGAATACTAGAGCTATAAAGCTAAGGCTAGTAGTATTAAATTGCTATTAAATAGCTTTAAATCTATAGCATATATAATACTAGAGTTGCTAGCCTTCTAGTACTTATTTATCGACTATAAGCCTAGGAAGCTATAACTTCTTTAAGCTCTAAATGCTAATACTACTAAAACGTATATAGGCTACCCTACCTAAATCCTATAAATACTTAAACTACCTGCATCATAGCAAATAATAGAGCTATAGAAAAAAAAATTATAGCATTATAATATACTAGTAAAGCTTTAAATATCTATTATATAATACTATTAAGCTTTCTCGCATTTATATAGTTATTTAAGAATAAGAAGTCAGGTACTATATATGCATATATTATTAGACTAATTAGAGGCTATAAAAGTGAGCAAAAACCTCTTACTAATTCCTAGCCTCCTTTTGCTAAGACTTAAAAAACTTAGTACTTTTTCTATACTAAGACATTTATCTTAGTAATACTATCTAGGTGTAGGATCCTTTTACTTAATTAAAGACTATTAATATTAAAATATTATTAGCATACTATCCATTCTATAATATATTTATTACAACCCCTTATTATTTTACTTACTAATTATAAGTATTCTATAAGTCAGATCCTAGCTATAGAGTTTGCGGTTGTGTTGCCCCTCAATAATGAAACCAAACAGCGTGTTGCCGACTTGCATCGCCAGCACGGCCACCGAGCTATCCTCGGCTAGAACACGCAGATTCTCGCTTACAGCAGCCATGAACTCCTTGAGCTCATCATTCTGGCCAGCAGTGTCATCATCCGTTGCTGTCTCGAGATTGCGGTACAGGCTCATGCGCACGTCGCGCTTCCAGATCGAGCGGTTGTTGGCCGCCGCAATAGGCTGCGTCTTCTTGAGCCCGATACCCGAACTTCAGGTTCAGTTATAAACTTCCTCTTCTTGACCATATCCATCAGAGACCCATTAGGGCAAAGTTCCAGTACTAAGTATATGCATTTATCGTAGGCGAATGCTCTGTGGAATCGAACGATATTAGGGTGGTTCATTTTTGGATGGATCTAGAGCTCGGTTTGAAACTTCGTAAAAGTCAGTTTCTCTTCTGATCCTCAAAATAAGAGACCTGACCTTTTATTCCATCTTCTTTTGTGGCATTTAGCTCTTGAGAATTTTCAAGGCATATGTCTGCTTTGTACCTGACAAGCGTGCTTCATAGCATGTAGCAAAGCTCCCCTTCCGAGCAAGCGGCTTGACATAGCCATCCAGCAATTTACCACGAGACACAGGCTGCGACTGCTGCTGGATGCTTAGTGTAAGAACGTCCAGTAGATCCTGTCCACGCAGGATATGCACCGCTGTAGCACGGAACTGCTCCATTACACCGGCGTTCTGGCTCACATAGCCAACATCTGCCATAGCTCCGATATCGAGTACCGACGTAGGCAAACCGGCTGCATGGCGGAATTGCACGAAGGCGTCAAGGAATGTGTTCGCTGATGCATAGTTGGCCTGACCCCACTGCCTAACAAGTCCCGAGAAAGAGCTGAAGAGCAGGAAGAAATCAAGTGCGTGGTATTTGAAAGTCTCATGTAAATTCCAAGTGCCTTGCACCTTGGGTGAGGCAACATCCATCCAGTCTTCATGTGTCATTTGCGGAAAACCGCTGTCTCGCAGGACCATTGACATCTGAGCCACTCCGGCGATAGGCATCGTGGCTTGAGTTGTGAATTTGCGGACATCAGCCAGGTTGGTGACACTTCCAGCTATAATCTGTACTACACAACCAGCTGCTGCCAGCTCCGTCACCAGAGCCTCATCGTGTACTCCAGTGCCACCGCTGCGTGAAAGGTAGGTCAAATGTCTCGCACCATGATCAACCATCCACCTGAATACGGGCAATTTGCCTCACATAGGGCCCTTTGCTCTCGGATCATTGGATATCACCATTCAGAAAAGAAGACTTCGCATATTAGAACCTCATAAGATCCCAAACAGATTGTATATCGCCTTTACTACTTAATGTGAAAAGCGCCAGACTACTAGGAGCGAAAGACAAAAAGCGGGCCCTTTGCTCTCGGATCCTTGGAATCCATCCTTCAGAAAAGAAGACTTCGAATATTAAAGCCTCATGAGACCCTAAACAGATTGTATATCGCCTTTACTACTTGCTGTGAAAAGCGCTAGACCACTAGGAGCGAAAGACAAAAAGCTACATTTATGTGGGATCTTGAAGGTCGCAAGAGGATGAGGCGAAGAAGCGGATGCGCTATGATGAGCTAGAGAGTCCAAGTCAAGTATAGACACCAACCCAGGATCTTCAGCAATTGCTAGCGCCTAGGTAGGAACGCCGTGAATAGCTCGGTAAGGCTTTCGGACTGGCCCAGGACGAGTGGCAACACTTATCCAGGGCCGGAAAGTTGTTCAAACTTGGTCATTTAGAGGTAAAAGTCGTAACAAGGTTTTGTGAGAACAGTCACCCTTCGCAGGGAGCGTTCGGAAGCCATACGAGGCGTCAGATCGCAAGGCAAATCCTGTATGGAATTTAGCCGTTTGCAAGTCTGCGTGATGCTCCGGGATGCGGACCACGATTTTACCAATGTGCTGGCCGCGTTGCATGAACCGGAAAGCATCCTCCATCTAAACGGCATCGAAGTACTTGATGGGGCGAATGGGCTGGATCAATCACTGGCTGTAGAACTTCATACAATCGCCAAGCAGCTTCTTAATCATGCTAGGTCTGTCGGCGCAGATCTAGGCCAAATCAACACTAAAGAAACACCAGTTGGCTTCAAACAAATCCATAGCCAAGCGGCCTTGTCCAATAATGTCTCGCTTACCGACCTCGACCATCTTGCCAAATTGGGCTACGCATTGCCACTAGAAGAAGGTGGTTAGCACACGAAAGTGACCACTTGGACAGAAAAGGAGGTAAAGAGGGTTGAAGACATACTAAGGCGTGCAACAAATCTCCTGAAAGAGAGTTTAGAACAACATCCACACCTTTCCCATCGGTCGCCTGCATCAAATTAGGCAGGAAGCTGGTATTATAAGAATGAAGATCCTTTCACGTGGGATCTGGAATGTATCCATCAGATACTTGAATTTTTCCTCGTTCCCAAGTGTTGCAAAGATCTCCGCGCCGACCATTTTCGCAATCTGAATCGCCGCAATGCCAATACCACCACACGCTGAGTGAATGAGCACACTTTGGCCTGCACGTAGTCCTGACAAGTCCAGCAGCCCGTGGATAACGGTACCGTATACGCACGGCATTGTAGCACCATCTGCAAAGCTCAAGTTGTCCGGCATCTTCGCGCAGAGCTGGGCGCTGGTCTTGAGAATCGTGCTATACGAGTTGCCGGCGAAAACAACCACGCGATCACCAACAGCCAGATTTTCAACCCCGGGTCTAATAGAGCGGATGCTACCGCTGCACTCGCAGCCTAACCCATTTCCCTCGGACTTGTTGCCGTCCACGACTCCTATAGCAATCAGGATGTCCTTGAAGTTCACGCCTACCGCGCAGATCTCTACGGCTACTTCGTCGCCTTCAAACGCAATCTGCAGACGCTTAACCCAGCGGAGCGTCTTCAAGAAGCCCCGTTTTCCAATTTCCAACCGCTTAGGCGTCTCCTTACCCTCGTCATTAACAGCCCCCGAATTTGCCAGTTCGTCCACTACCGACGTCCAGTGAAAACGCGGGATATGCACCACCCCATCTGACAAGGCATACTCGTACTCCGGGTCGTAATCTCCCTCCTTGCGGGTGGTCTGCAGCCTGTACTTGCCCAATACATCAGCTACAGAATTCCACGTGCAAGGCTCGAGGTTTTCGAGCTCGAGCGTGGCAAAGTCAATAGAAAGCTCGTTACTAATAATGCGGGCTAATTCGATAATTTGTGCGTACGCTGGCTCATGGGATCGAATCTGGCATGGCTTAGTGAGCCAGAGCATTTTGGCGGATGTAAGCCGCGCAATGAATACTTCAAAGAGGGCATAATTCTTCTCAGAGATGTCTGCTACAAATGATGGCCCTTCGATGTCGAGGATTGCGATTGTGTCGTTGCTTAGGATGTCAGCAAGGCTGACGAAATCCACCTTCAAACCACGGCTCGCTAAGACAGTTGCAAGTGCCTGTGCAATAGGACCCTCTGGATATGTTGCAAGAATAGACACGGGTTCCTCTACCGTCTCGAGAATCGTCTTTGGCGATGCAATAATGGTTGCATTAGTTGTGTATGTCATCTCGTCGTCAAGGATGGTGGCCTCAGGCGTAGAAAAGCCAGCAGCTTCAAGCTCCTGCGCCCAGCGTTCCGGCTGGACATATGGCTTATCTGAACGAGAGTCTCCGTTACCCAGCCACCACCCAGGAAGGACGCCCATGATTTAGTTGATCCACTTTATCTGGGTATATGTTCTTGTAGCAGAAGCTTTCCATTCGGCTGCAGAAGCTTTCGTACATTTACCAGCGCCTCATCGAGACTCGGGGTGGCGTGCAGTACACTTGTCGCGATGATGAGGTCAAAGGACCCCAAATCCAGTTACTGATCGGCCGGGTCACGGCTAATATCGAGGGGCAGGTACTCGATGCCTAGAAGTTCTTGAAGCGCTCCTTGGCAGCCGCGAAGAAGCCTGCTGAAATATCCGTATAGGTGTATGACTGGAACATCCTCTCCCCAAACTTAGAAACTAGCCCGCCAAGCACTACTGCGGTAGTTGCACCCGTGCCTGCACCGATTTCCAAGATCCTCATGTGCGGCTTGCTGTGGCTCAGTAGATGCAACAGCGATTTGTAGTCCCAGCCGTTGGCAATCGTAAAGCTTTGTAAGGACTTCGTCCTTTAGTAGCAGGTCAAGTGGCTCCGTTGCGCCGATTGCAGTCGCTTGAATATTCTCGAAGATCCGTGTTACCGGAGTTCCAACGTTCGCTGCTTCAGTCTCCTGCACTTAAGCTGCCGTTTCAATAAGAAGCGCCTCACGCGCGGCCGCTGTAAGTCGTAACAGTGCTGATGCATTGTCGACAAAGGGATAGCCCTCGGCTTGTGCAGTAGCAAGTTGTGAGTCGATCCATATCGAGAATTTACATATACTATATGCGGTGATAGCTGCGTTATGTCTATGCTTGCAAGCCGGCTGCGTGTTTCAATAGCACAGAGCAAGACTAGTGTCTGCACGACGGGGTATGGCTCGCGCACCGCTCTTGCCGTGCTCACCAAGTCAGCTGTTGTAGCAAATGTGAAATCGGGCTTCCACACCAGACGTACACCAGCGTCACGTGCGGGTTACAATCAGCAGCGCTGCCGTCATCATCGTTATCATCGAGCGGGCTGAGCCTGACGTCCTACATTTTCAAAACAACCCGCAAATGGTTTTCCGCTAATAGTCGGTCCTTCCTTCTTCGCGCGCTGTGAGCGCTACAACGCCGTTCCCGAAACTTCAACCGTCATCTGGCCCGAAGGTGCGTGGACAGATATTTCGCTAAAATAATAAGTAGGTACAGACATGCTGCCGAATGAACGAGCCTGGCCTTTAGACGCTGCGGTGCTAAAAAGTTGGATGCAGAGATCTATTATCGTAAGGTATAGCTAGTAGACTGATTCTTTTTCCGTATCGAAGTCGTTAGACACATGGGCTACGGCGCGGTTCTCAGGTGGATGAGCCGAAATCGAGCCGAGTCCTTGGAACCGCGGCCCGTAGTTTAAGCCGACTGCTCGCATAGTGCTGTACCAGTGTGCAGATTGCACCTTGCGTGGGAGATCGACAATTTCGGGAACAAGTTGGTCATTTGCGGTGTCCTCGATGCTGGCTCCAGCCCTAACCTGTCTAGCATAGTGCTTGGTCCATGTAGTTCCGTTGAAGGACGAGACGCTGAATTCGTACCATAAAGATTCCAGAGAGGTCGTGAGTCGTAAGGGACGGAGTGCGAACATAGTTTCTGTGGCGGTCCCCTCGTGCAAAATCATTGCTGAGCTGATAGACATATGTCTAAGCGAGTAGTCCTCTTGTCCTGAGACTTGGCGAATGGCTTCACCCGCCATAGCGATATAGCCCGCTCCAGGGAAAACGGTATCTTGAGCAATCAAATGATCACGACACCAAGGCACATCATCAAGGCGAAGGATGTTCCGCCAGATTGGCTTGAGCTTGCTACACTCAACGACCTGGGACCCAAGTACATCGTGGCGAGGGAAGCTGCGCAGCCGCCACTCTTTCGAAAGCCGGCTTTCGTGCCAGTACCTGGTATCGTGGTGCCACGGTTAATTCGGTAAGTTGGTTAACAGCTTACCGTTGGGGTTTAGAGTGTCGAAGTTTAGTGGGATGGCCTTTTGGAAAAGTTGGCCTGCCGCGGTCAAAATACTTGTCACATCATCCTGGCCTCGCACTAGTGTTGGAATGTACGTTGCGTCAGACTGGCCGTTGGCTTTCAATATTTGGCGGAGGGGTCCGGAAAGAGCAGAATGCGGCCCAATCTTCAAGAAGAGGTTGTTTCCAGGCTGTGCGGTGAGCAGCTTCTCGCTAGCTGTGGAAAATAGTACGGGAGATTCCAGGTTGGCTCGCCAATACGCTGCATCAAGGAAATTCTTCTCTGCAATAACCTCGTTCGAGACGCTTAAGTAGAAGGGAATGTCCAGGACACAGCTCGAGATGTGGGGCATAAGTAGCTGCTCGTATTCAGCCCCAATCTCCTGCATATAGTAAGAGTGGTATGCCATTTCCACCTTGAGGCGCCGAGCGAACACATCAGGGAGGTCGATCTTGATTTTGGACATAATACCGTCAATTTTGTCCTCGTCACCAGATAGCGTGGTGCTTTCAGACTATTCTCGCAGGCGATGGCGACCCTATCGGTGGGATAGCCCTGTACGGCGCTGCGTCCCATTCCCACAGCCGCCATAGCTCCCTTACGCGTTTGTTTCTTCGTTACCAAGCCCTGTAAATAGGCGCTGGTAATTGCTTCAGCAGATGAAAGGACACCGCTGCAATACGCGGCGGCAATCTCTCTGGACGAGTGACCGATCACTGCTGTGGGTTGGATCCCCCAGGTCCGTAGGATATTGACGAGTACGGTTTGAACGGCGGTACACAAGGGCTAGGAGAATTCGGCCTGGTCCAGGCGGCTGACATCCTCTGATTTCGCTAGCCTTAGGGGACTTCGAACCCGGGTATATCCTTCTATCAACCTTCAACGCTAAGCATATCCCTGCCAAGGAGATAGAGCACACAATGCCTACGGTGTAGTGGGGAGTGATAAACCAAGAGAGAAGAAAAGAAAGGGGCTGAAGGAGCAATCAATGACCTGACCATGTAATCGTTCTAGGACCAGCTTCCCCGTAGCCACGAGCAAGTTTATCGTTAGCGGTGAAGCAGATATCAAGACAACTGAACGTAGTCTTGCTGCATAGACCCTGCATCGGGCTTTCCTAACTCGTCGAAGATAGTCCAGCTAGGCGCCGTCTCTAGCTCGGCCAGGACTTTGTCCATACGCTTGAAGTTATCCACAGCGGACGGGAACTCGGAACACAGCTTTACACCTATTGTAGGCCATTGTGCACCCTGACCGGTGAACACGAAGGTAACGTTGGGAGTTACCGTTAGTGTTTTGCTAGGAGCTACGAATTCTAGCAGAGGATTCGCAGTATCGGCGTTAGCAACTGCGAAACTTCGGTATGGTAAATGCTGACGGCGCACGGCTAAAGTATGTGCCGCATCTTGGAGTGATCTAGGGTATTATGCAATATACTCCTATAAATACTTTGATCCCTTGCAGACAGACTCGGCGTTGTTAGCTGTGAAGACTACTAACCGGTGCTTCGAGTTCAGGGTAGCTAGTGAGGTCAGCGACAGCACTACGAATGAATCCTCGATGGCCAAGAACTTTAATCCTAAGATCTTCCTTGATCTCCTTATTACCTATAACCATAGGTAATGCGGCGCTAGTGATCATTTGTTCTCGCAGGCCCTTCTCTAAGAGAGAGAGGTCTGGTCTCGGCATTATCCGTGAGTATGGTTGCCACATTCGATTCTCGGTATAAAGTTCTTGCATGATACGGTCGACCTCCTAATCCCATGGATCATCGTCTATGATTGTACTTGTCTTTGAGAATAAAGATGAAAGGTTGAGACCTGGGTGGATGGGCTAGGCTCATGCATTCCTCTTCCTATGCCGAACGAGTTTGCTGAGTCCAGGATAATGTGAGCGTTCGCTCCCCCGATACCCTCCACGTTCTCGGAGTCAGTATTACTTTTTTCAGTAGGGTTTAGGAGCAAAAGGTCTGCGTTGGGAGTAAAGAGACATGACTAAGGACTCAGACATATCTGATGGCTCCTGAAACAGGCTGAAATGGGAAGTTTTGATCAGAGAATAAGACTTACCAAAAGAGTTAACGCTGACTAGCTCTGCACGATCTTCGGGCCAAGGGGTGCTCTCGATGGGAACGGTAAGTCTTCCCTGCTTGAAGGGAACTTTGGAACAACAAACACATTAGTATTAATAGTCTGTCTCAGAATGGAATTGAATCTTCGCAGCTCGACTCACTTTTGGGGTTAGGGTTAGTAAACTTGATATTTGGCGGGATTGTCTTATTCTCCAACGCAAGCACGCTCTTGATGACCGATGTCAAACCGGACGCTCCCTCCTAGTGGCCTAGGTTTGGCTTGACCGAGCCAATGTAGACTCCTTTCTCCCCAAATACGTTGGCTACAGCTGTAGCCTCGAGAGGATCACCTGTTGCAGTTCCGGTACCGTGGCACTCGACGATGCCTGTCTGGTTGTAGTCGTAAAGCCCTGCGGATTCGTAGTAGGAGCGGATCAGAGCCTTGTGGCTCTCGGATGATGGATGAGCAATACCGGGTGTCTTCCCATCACAGTTGCTAGCTGTCGCTCGAATCACTGCACGAATAGGATCGCCGTTGGCCAGCGCATCATCGAGCCGCTTGACGTATAGGGCGTTGATAGCTTCACCCCGTGCGTACCCGTTGGCATCAGCGTCGAATGCACGACAAGAGCCGTTGGGGCTGAGTACAACTTGCTCGAACATGGCTTGTGTCAATATTAAGCGTTAGTGTTAGAATAGTCATTAAAGTAAAAGTTCCGAGAATTATGCTCACTAGTAGGTCCCATGATCAGATTGGAGCCACTGACAATGGCGGACGAGATTTGTCTCGCCTTGAGGGCTTCGCAGGCCATGTGCAGGTATATGAGTGATGATGAGCATCCAGTCTTGATTGTGACGCTGTTATGAAACTCGAGTCAGAAAGAGATCCCCTGAACGCGCAGTCGATTCTCAAAGTCAGACACCTGACAAGCTACCGAATTCCCCATCCACTGTGTATAGTCCACCTTGATATCGAAGTACCATCGACATTCGTAATAATATATCAATACCACATACTGCGTTGTCTCATTTGGGTCTTTGTGTCAGATAATAGGGCAACTGTTTGGCCTTGTTTAAAATAACGTCAAATGACTAATACCGGACCCGTAAAGTTGTAAATGCCAAATACCGGACCCAAATTGTTGTTTATGACTAAGACCGGACTCACCTGTAGACTTGACCTATTTAAGCTATAGCCCCACTAATACTATCCTTATAATTAAAAAAAAAAAAAGTATATCCTTAGCATTACTACCTACGCTTCTATATTATATGCTTCTTATCGCACCTACCCTTCTACTATATCGCATACTTCTATATCGCATGCTTCTATTAATTACTATATCGCATACTTTTATCTATATTATATGCTTAGTAATATAGAAGAGAGCGATATAGAAGCGTGCGATATAGAAGCGTGCGATGTAGAGGAAGCGTGCAATGCGGAAGCATGCGATGTAGAGGAAGCGTGCAATGCGGAAGCGTGCAATGCAGAGGAAGCGTGCGATGCAGAAGCATGCGATGCAGAGGAAGCGTATAATGCGGAAGCATGCGATGTAGAGG